>PVJC01009984.1:0-44663 GCA_004026665.1 Murina feae
GCAGCTGCAGCTGCCAGCTGGAACGGCCGGGAGGCACAGCCTGCAGGAGGGGACAGAGGAAGGGGACTGAGCCCACTGCCTGCTGAGTGAGGGGGGCCTGGGAGCTGCGCTGGCGGAAGGCCAGCTGGAGCCTGGGCTGCGGCTCTGAGGATGCTGCAGTGTTTGGGATGCAGCGTCTGGTGCACCTGGTGGGAAGAGCAGGCAGGGAGAAAGGGCCCCGGGCTTGGCAACCTGGCTCACGAAGAACCAAACTGCCAGCTCCAGAGCTCACTCCCTGCCACATCTCCAGGCCCTGGTTTCTGACAGATCCTCCCTTCCCCCAACTGGTGGGCGGAGTATGACATGACCTTCAGCCCGGAAATACCAGAGTGATTAACCATACACCTTATAGGGACTATACCTTGGACCACCAGTCCACACCTGCCATATAGCTTAAGCCATGGCCCCATATGGACAACGCAGTAAGCCACAACCAGTGTGCACCCAGTGTACTAAGCCCCACCCCTTCCCTTTCCGCCCCTCAAAGGGAGCGCCCACCCCTGCACGCGGGCTGTTCTCCCCTTGCGAGTCAGCCCGGCAGGTCCTTCTCCTCTAATAAAGCCTGTAGTCCTGGTTTTCGGCCTCTGTCTGATCTTTCCGTTTCCACCTGCCCCTGCGGTGTTGGGCAGCAGGGTAACTGGTGAACAGGACCCCGGCCTCCTGGCGGCCGGTTGTGCAGTTAGGCTCGGAGCTTCTTCCCTTCCTCCAGGCTCCTCCAGGCTCCTCCAGGCCCTAGGAAGGGCTTCTCAGCCAGAACTGTCCTCACAGACCTGGAGGAGCCACATGCCTGAGGCGAGAGACGGAAGCTGACTGAGCGAGAGCATCGCTTCTGGAAGCGGCGCCTCAGCATCAGCGAGGGCAAGCGGGTTCGCTGATCACACCTGCTGCCTCTGAAGACCAAGTGGCGGAACTGGCCCCTGGAAAACAGAGGGGAGGGCCTAGGGATTTAACTGGGCAATGATGGAACAGCACGATTATGGAGAAAAACGAGGCAGCTCTGACAGGTTCGTGGGGGGAGAAGGACCGGGTTTCTTAGACACGCACGGAGCCATCGCACGGCAGATCTGATGACTGGACAGACCCGTCGGCAGGAACCGGACAACTAACAACTGCAGCCAATGCCGGGACAGTCCTGCAGGACCAGGTGTGAAGGCAGTTTTTGCTAGAACCCTCAGGTCTCCCTTAAAGAACAGATTCCTGATTTTTTAACCAACCCTCTGAATGACTCTCTTAGATAAAGTCAGAGTCTATTTCTTAACATTCCTGAGCAAGTCTAATAACCAGTAAGTTTCCCTTTCTTCTAGAACGAAACAGAACCCCGACTACTTAGGGCATTTAATTTTAGAAGACCTTAAAGACATAAATCTGGGGCTCGAGATGCAAAAGCAAGATGGTTTAACAAGTGAGAGCTGACTGGCACCGCCTTCAGCATCCCTGACACATGCCTAGAACAGATGCACACACACCAGGTCCCCAAAGTGATGTGGCCCCGACTTTGGCTGGTTCTGCTCAGGTGGTCCAGCCCCTGGTCTAGGCCAGGTCCCAGAAAGACACCAAGGACAAAGCCGCTGATTCTGGGACAGCTTTTAGCACCTCACTGACCGAGAGGCAAGGGACCTGACCTAGGTCGGCTGCTGCCAAGGTGGCAAAGCCCAGAGTCTGCCAGCACGCACCTCGGACACCTGGGGACACCTTCCAGGCAGAAGGCAGCTCCTGGGCCCATGCTGTGACCACGAGAACCTGGTGTGTAGAGCTGGTTACTGGGTGGGCACAAGCTGGTGCTTAAAATCTGGCTCTCCCAGCACCTACGAGCTCCAGGTCTGAGGAAGACGCCCCTGGCAGGAAGGACGTGTCACTGCCTGCTCCGCCTCCTGCAGAGGCCACCAGGACCTCAGCTTATAGATGCTCCCACCCCCTCCACCTTCCCACTGCAAACCCTCAGAAAAATGACACAATTTTCAAAATGACGTAATCTTTGGTCGGCAAAGAGCTGAGGGCTCACCCTTCCCACAGTGGCCCATGATGTCCAGCCTCACCTCCACCCAGTGCATCTCGGCTCCGCCATCCACGCGCCCAGCCCTGAGGATCGATCAGTAGCCACACTCCCTGCAAATGCATCCTACCTCCCGAAGCAGACTCAGACGGAAAGGGACTCACTCAGCACTCTATTTTTAAAAATGCAAATACGGTGGAAGAGGCTGTAAAAATAACATGCCTGCGCCCTGATCCAAGGCCGACTCCTTCCTCCAGGCCAGGTTCTCACTGAAGTAGTGGTGGAGTGGGGAGCAGGGGGCTGGTCCTCCTATGGGTTTTGTCATCCTTGTGAGCTTCAGGCAGAGGAGACTACAGATCCCCGGCAGGGAGGCAGGCAGGCAAGGTCTCCCCCGAGAGCAGGCAGGTGTGGAGGACGACATGGACAGATGGCAACGTCCCAAGGACTCTGCTATGGTCTGGTCCTTCCTTTAAGGGCCAACCAAGCCACGGGAAGGTGAAGGCAGGCCTGCACGATGGTTTTGGGGTCTAAGCGGCAGTTCTCGTGCCTCCCTCCCGGGCCTCTGAGCGCTTCTGCGATTATGTCAGAGGTCGCTCCCCTCAGAGCAGTGTGCACTGTCCTGAAAGGGCTCGGGCACAGGACAGCGGCTCCCACCCTGTGGGTCGCGACCCCTCTGGTGGTCAAACGACCCTTTCACAGGGGTCGCCTAAGACCATCTTGCATGTCAGATATTTACATTACGATTCACAACAGTAGCAGCATTACAGTGATGATGTAGCAACGAGAGTAATTTTATGGTTGGGTCACCACATGAGGAGCTGTTTAAAGGGCCAGGAGGTTGAGAACCCTGTGGTAAGGGAACACGGGGAGGCGGGTGTGGCCGAAGTGCCTGACAGTAACCCGGCTTTTCTCGGGCCTGAGCTCCAGCCACCTCTGCTCTATCGGGGCGGACAGGGCAGGGCCTGTCCTGTAGAGAAGTCTAGGCTCTGACATTTATTATTTATTCATTATATGCTGCTCCCTGATCACCTGGTGACCACCCAGCCATCCACACCTACTGCCTGGCAGGCGCTGTTCCGACATCTTGCCCACCACTCCACTGTCTCTCCCTCCTCCTGGGTTTAGTTTCCTTCTTCCTCAAGTACAGCTGAGGCCCGTGAGTGAGTAAACTCAGTCTCTTCTTTCTGTACAAATGCCTTTACTTTGTTCTCACTATTGAATGACGCCTTAAGCTGGCTCCTGAGACAACTCCTTTTCCTCAGCACGCTGAAGGCGCACTCCACCGCGGTCTGGCTTCTGCCGTTACCACTGAGACATCTGCTGAGCCTCGCTGTTGAACCCTGGAGCGTGTCTTTCTCTTCAGCTGCGTTTAAGGTGCTGCTCTCCCTTCGCCCTCGGGAACGCCAGTAGGCCTGGGACCTCTCATCCTGCCCTCGCTCGCGCGCTCCTCCTCCATCTGCGCATCTACCTGCCTTCTTCGGATCCGTTTTCTGGTTCACGTAATTCTCTCGTGAGGTGTGTCCGCTTTGCTGTTAACATGTCCACTGGGTTATTAATTCAACGATTAGATCCTCTGTTCAGGAGGTTTGATTTGGTTCTGTTTATAAACAGCCCCTTTGGCCCTGGCCGGTGGCTTAGTTGGTTAAATCATCACCCTGTACACCAAAAGGTTATGGGTTCAATTCCCCGTCAGGGCACCTACCTAGGTTACTGGCTCCATCCCCAACAGGAGCACATATGGGAGGCAATAGACAGACCCTCAGGTACGGGTTAAAAAATATACATATATCCCTTTTAAATTATTGTGTCTTATTTTCCCCTTTCCTTTCCATTCTTCCTTTTAGCCCTTCAATCATTTTAAACGTTTATATTTTCCTAGAGGCTCGGTGTGGTCCCTCGGCCTGGCCTGCGCCCTCTCCCAATCTGGAACCCCTCAGGGGATGCTGAATAGCCGGTTTCAGCCGGATCCCCACAGGCCAATCCAGACAGGAGGGAGCCCGGTCCTGTGCACTGAGGTCTGTGCCCTGGTGGTCAGTGCGCATCATAGCAACCGGCTGACCGGTTGTTTGGTTGCTTAGGCGTTTAGAGAGTGAGAGTGGGCAATCTCTCCCATCAGCTGAAGGTTTTGATGCTGGAAACCCTTTCTGTTGTGGCTGACTCCTGCTTTAATTTCTGCATGTTTAGCCATTTCCTGGCGACAGTTCATCACTTGTGGAGATCTTAGGAATCCAAGCGAAAGGGTCCCTCCTCACGACTCGCTGCTGTCTCCAAGCAGCCGAGCTGGGGAGTCCTGAAACGTGGGAATTATTTCCTCGAATCCCCTCTGTCAGGAAACAGCCCTTTGAGGGGATCTGTATTTCAAATCTATACTTTGCAGGTTCGTGAAAATCCAAACCTCTATTATTTCAGAGGCCTATTTAAGGGCCCAACAAACATCCCCAGAGCTGCCCCGTCGGCGGGCCTGCTCTGCTCTGGCTGTAAGTCCCTCTCTGAGTGTCTCCGTCCCTTTTCTCCCCTACAAGCTCAGCGTGTAATCAGAATCTGGGCTGCAGTTTACGTGGCATCTCTAAGTGTCGCAGCAGGAGGGAGTCTACATTTGCTCAGTCTACCCTGTTGGTCTGGAAATCCACTCCACTGCCTGCTGGCTGCCCACGAGGCTGAAAAATTCCTCGCATCCTCATTCCCACACTTTCCGTGTGCGGCCTGATTTCCCTCTTTGGAAGCTTTATTCCCAGTGTTCTGGAATTATACCATGTGCCAGTCAGGACTTTTTCTATTCACCATCCTGGAACCCTGTGACCACCAGTTCTGGAAAGATTTCTCATTTCTTTGACAGATTTCTGTCCTTCATTTTCCCTCTCTTTATAGATTGCCTACATGTCAGAAATTTTTATTCTATTTCCTGGGTGTCTTTGTCAACTGTCCACCCCACCCCCAATATTGTTATTTTCCAACAATTCTTTCTTGTCCTGATTTTGAGAGCATCCTGTTTTATTTCATTGACATAATATTGGCTTATTTCCCTGAGGACATTCACTTCTTGTTTGAGGGCTTGTTCTGTCTGCAGCATCAATCCTTTGTTCCCTGTGACGCTGGCTCTGGCCTCTACCCTTCATTCATGTTGCGAGTTTCCTGCGTCCGTGCTGTGATCCCTGGCTGTCCATTGCTACTTCAAAGAGGTGGATAAGGTATGTATGTGGTGCT
Source organism: Murina feae (assembly GCA_004026665.1). NCBI lineage: Eukaryota > Metazoa > Chordata > Mammalia > Chiroptera > Vespertilionidae > Murina > Murina feae. The sequence continues at coordinate 5,237 of PVJC01009984.1, forward strand.
GGGACAGCTCTGTATCTTGACTGCTGCAGCGCTCACATGAAACTACATGTAATAAAATGGCACAGAACTGCGCACACATGTGCACCAATGCCATGCCCCCAGTTCTGATACTTTCCGTGGTTATGTAAGACGCACCCACTAGGGAAACGGGGTGAAGGGCACTGGGACAACTCCGTATCATTTTTGCAACTTCCTGCGAATCTATAATTATTTCAAAATAAGAAGTGAAAAATGGCAATAAGAGCTGGTAGAAGCTTTGTGAGCAGAGGCTTTGGGCCGTGGGAGCCGCACTGGCTACTGCTCTGAGGGCTGTCCGATGCAGCAGCTGCAGGTCTGTCTCTGACACGTCACTTTTCCCCGAGGAGCCTCCTCCAACCCTGCCTCGCGCCGGGTCGCAGCTCGCTGGGACAGGCGGGGTCGGGCTGGGACCCCTTTCAGCGCACAGACTTCCACGAACCCCTCTTTCCGGTCTGTGTTGTGCCCTCGGACCTGAGGCACTTCAATCGGAGTCTCTGTGGTCCGTTTCTCCAGGGCAGACACCTCTGCTCTCTCGGGCAGAGGGGGTGGGTGTTCTGTGGTTTGCAGAAAGGAAGAGGCAACTTGGGGAGTTCACTTTCTCTCTGTGCAGACTCTCACCTAACCCGTCTTCAGGCCCAAACCTCACTGCAGTGCAGGCAGCAGGAGTAGGCGCCTTCTGCCCCCAAGGGTCTCTCTGCAGCGCCAGGGGTCCAGCGTGCTCCGCTCTGCGCAGTCTCCACCCACTGTCCATCTTCCCAAACTTAAAGTCCTTTGTCTATTATTGTCTGCGCTCCCATTCTTTGTCCTCTGGCTTCATACTTTTTAAAAAATATATTTTATTGATTTTTACAGAGAGGAAGGGAGCTGAGCAGTGACCTGTGAACCAGGAGGGAGGGATAGAGAGCTAGAAACATCGATGAGAGAGAGACATCGATCAGCTGCTTCCTGCACACTCCCCACTGGGGATGTGCCCGCAACCAAGGTACATGCCCTTGACCGGAACCGAACCTGGGACCCTTCAGTCCACAGGCCGATGCTCTATCCACTGAGCCAAACCGGTTAGGACTGGCTTCATACTTTAAAATAATTGTTTTACTGTGATTTCAGCAGAGTTTCTGGAGGAGGTGGAGGTAAGTGAATACGTTTCCCTAAAGGATGCCAGCCAGAGGTCTCAGCCTAACGTTGCACATACAACCATGGGACACATTTGAAGATGGAGAGATGACAGTAAGTAAACAAGAAATCACAAATTCACCTGACTGGTCTGGCTCAGTGGACAGAGCGTCGGCCTGCGGACTGAAGGGTCCCGGGTTCAATTCCGGTCCAGGGCATGTGCCTTGGTTGCGGGTACATCCCCGGTAGGGAGTGTGCAGGAGGCAGCTGATAGGTGTTTCTCTCTCATCGATGTTTCCCTCTCTTCCTCTCCCTTCTTCTCTGTATAAAATATATTTTTTTAATCACAAATTCAAGGCTCTGCAGCGCTGAGTTTCGACATTCAGCTACTTTGCTTGGAGACCAGCTGTGCCCATGGCTCGCCCAGAGCTGCGATTCTAAGAGCTGGAGTGGTGGGGAGGGAAGCACAGCTCCAGCAGAAAGGCCTGAAGCATCGGCAGGGCCCCTACTGGCTCCTGCAAATGGCTCTGGTTTCCAGTGTCAAAGGGACATAACGTTCCTTCGGCTGCTGTGATGGAGCCTGCCGCCATGCCGCAGGAAGTGACCCAGGCCAAGGCTGCGCTCTGGGAGGAAGCCTGCCGGTGTCATGCGGCAGGCATGGGTGAGCAACACTTTACACACGTACGAAGCTAAATTAGATTCTTCAATGCGAAACTCAAAGCAATCACTGAGAAAGTCAGAAAACAGGAACAGCAGCGCATGCGCGCCTCGTAGGGCGGAGGGTCTGTGCAGCCACGGCAGCCAGGATGCACTCCCAGCGCTCAGGCCTCCGCTGCCCAGCACACACGGGGCCTCTCCCTCCTCTCCTCTCCTCTCCACAGGCACGTCTTCACCCGCCAAACGGATACAGAAGCGACTCAGTTACCAAAGTCCACTCGAGCTGCTCACCAAGCATCTCATCGTCCTGCTGCAGAACCGCTACAGTCCACAGCACAAGAGCCAGAGGGAACAGAGGGGCTGGGCTCTGCCTCTGGAGAACGGGCCTGGGGCCGTGCGTGTGACTGGCAAATATTGGAAGGCTGCCCGCCCGCTGTCCAAGAAGACCTATGGCCCCCCTTCCGATTCCAGGGTGACTGTGGCGCTCCAACTGCACAGCAGCTAGAGCCGGGCTCCTGGAGAGGTTTCAAAGGCCTGACGCACACCTCAAGGGAAGGCGCCTACAGCCCAACATAACCGAGGCGCCTGGCACAGACTCAATGACAGCACAGGGCACCCTCCACGGGAGGTGGCACCCACCTGCCAGGCTCTGAAGGGCAGGGAGCAGACCCAAGGGCAGGGCCTACAAGGTGAACCCACAAATAACCCAGTTAAAGAAAGGATTTACCTGGATAATTTCCTGAAAGAAGATACACAAATGCTAATGAGCCCATGAACAAGCGGCTCGGCACCGCCGGTCCTGGGAAGGCGCACCTCATGTCACCGTGAGATGCCCTCGCACCCACTGGGGCGGCCACAGTCAAAAGACCAACAACAAGCGGGGGGGGGGGGGGGTAGAGAGACAGAATGTGAAGGGGTGCGGCCACTCTGCAAGGCTGGCAGAGCTACCATATTACCCGCAAGTCCACTCCTGGGAGCACCACCCAGAGATGTCCGCACACAACCCGCTCGAAGCAGCCTTATTCAGCATGAGTGGGACCCACCCGTGCCCATCACCTCATAAAGGATAAACAAAACATGGCATCCCCCCGCCAGGGCATCCCCCCGCCACGGAATATGTGTTTCCTGGCCACGAAGGAATAAAGGACGGAGACCGCTCGCTCCACGTGAAGGGACCCTGGCAGCACGCTGGGCGAAAGCAGCCAGGCGTCACAGGCCACACAGTGCCCCTCGCCATTTACACACAAAGCCCAGGACAGGCAAACCCCTGGAGACAGGGAGAGGGGAAAGTGTGGCTGCGAATGGGCTAGGATTTCTTTTTTTTTGGGGGGGGGCCCTAGGATTTCTTTGGGGTGATGATATGTTCTGAGGACAGTGATGGTGGGTGCACAAATCTTTGAATATACTAAAAACCACTTTCACTGTTCACTTTAAAAGGGTGAGTGTTATTGTGTGAGTTATACCTCAATAAAGCTGTCTGGCTACTTTTTTAAGGCGACTCGGGTTAAGCTGCAATTAATGACTGCCTGGTCCCCAGGTACTGAGTAGGAGGTTTTCTTAGCAGTATGTCCTGAATCATAGTGTAAATCAGATTTTATTTTTCAAGTTGGACACCAGAACCTGTCTCCAGTGTAACTGAGTCACCAGAAGACTGACATCAGCTCTACTAACAGCCTCTGCTGCTCAGAAATCAGATGTGACTTTTCTTTCCTTAAGTCTTCGATTCTTTGACATTTGTGGCTTTCATCAACCCCAAGCTCTATCACTGAGCCGCTCGGGCCTTAGTTCCTTGACTGTAATGTAAGGGGGTCAAACCAAGTCACCCAGCCCCACCTCCCTGGCCGGGCCGAGACACACTACAGCCCAGGACACAGCCAGCACCACTCCTCCTGGGGCCGCTCCCATCCCACGCCACAGCAGAGAAGACACGCAGCAGCTCCTACGAGAGGGTGCGCTGCCCCGCCAGGAAGTGCACCGAGCATGTCTGCTTCCGAGTGCCCTCAGCGGAGGCCTGACAGCTGCTCCGCGACAGCCATTAGCCCGACTGATAACTAAGGCCAAGGTGCTGAGGTTACCACCAGCCTCTGGTGGCCCCTGCATAGGCAGCCGGGCCTCCCTCGGGCTCCTCGGTCCCAGGAGCCCCGTGCAAGGACCCGAAGGAGAGCCGCGTGGCGAACTGGGGAGGCTTCTCATCCGCTGCATTCGGGCCACGGTCTGGGAGCCTGGGCCAGGAGCGTGTCTCTTTGTGCTGGGTTTCAACACCAGGGACAACTGCGCTTCTACCGCGGGGACACAGCCCTCGCCCCGCTCTCGCCTCGCCCGATGAGCTCACACTCTCGCACTCTGCCGGGGGAGGGGGGGGGCGCTTCGGGAGGGAAGCTGCTAGAACAGTAAACTACAATGTGGTGTATTTTGATTAATCTGCTCTTCTTAGCATTGGGGTGCCAGCATGTCCCGGTCCTGGGTGATGACGCGTAGTGCTCTCCGAAGAGCCCGGCTGGGGCAGTACACCCCACGGCCAACCTACATGAGGGGGACGTGGCAGCTGGCAAGGGGCCCGCTCCACTCCAGCACAGACCACGGAGCATCTGGGAAAGGCTAAGGCTACTGTGTAGGTGAGCAGGAGGAATGTGGCCATGCACTGAAATGCTTCCCATGACTCCACGGGAGCTACACGCAACAAAAGCTTTCACAGAGCGTTGTTTCTCCAGAAGCTTCCAATCCAGAGAAAGAGCATGCAAGAGTGCCATCTAAGCGCAGGGGGTGTCAGAGGCAGGAAATAGCCCCACTGAACTGGGAACACAGATTCGCTGGAGTCAACTCAAGAGGCAGGAGGTAAAGCATGAAACGGAGGTGAGGAGCCTTGAAGGCCACGCGAAGGCATGACAAGAGGCGGCCACTGGGGAGGTCAGCGGCAGTGCTCCAGCTGGGCTGAAGGAGGGCCTGGGGCATGGAGACAGGAGAGACCCGCCCAGGCTCAGGCCATCAGAGAGCGGACCCAAGTTGTAGGAGGAACATATGGAGGATGTTAAAAGGCATTTTGAACAAAGATTTTATGTCCAATTAGATTAGAGGCCTGGCACCAAAGGCACACAACAAAAGGGAAAACATAGGCATTTACACTTCATGGGAACTTTTAAATACTGTGTGTCAAAAGACACTATCAGCCCTCACTGGTGTGGCTCAGTGGATAGAGCGTCGGCCTTTGGACTCAAGGGTCCCGGGTTCCATTCTAGTCAAGGGCATGCACCTTGGTTGCAGGCCCATCCCTAGTAGGAGGTGTGCAGGAGGCAGCTGATCCATGTTTCTCTCTCATCGATGTTTCTAACTCTCCCTCTCCCTTCCTCTCTGAAATCAATAAGGACGTATTTTTAATAAGACACTATCAACAGACTATAAAGGACACCCACAGAATGGGAGAAAAAATTTGTGAATCTATTATCTAGTAAATGATTAATATCCAGAATATGTAGAGAATTCCTAAAACTCAATAATCAAAAGACCTAACAACTCAGTTAAAAAATGGGTGAAGTACTTAGACATTTCTCCAAAGACATACAAGTGACCAACAAGCTTGTGAAAAGATGGCCAACGTCACTAATTATTGGGGAAATGCAAATGAAAACTATCGTGTGAGACACCTCACACCCATTAGGATCGTTACTATCAAAAAAACAGAAAATAACAAATGCCGATGAGGATATGGACAAACAGAACCCTCGTGCACTGCTGGTGGGAATGTATAATGGTACAGCTGCTGTGGAAACCAGTGTGCAGTTCTACAAAAAAAAAAAAAAGACAGAAATAGATTGATCACATGATCCAGTAACTGCACTTCTGGGTATATATGCAAAAGCATTCATAACAAGATCTTTTTAAAAAAGTATTTTTATTTATTTCAGAGAGGAAGGGAGAGGGAGAGATGGAAACATCAATGATGAGAGAATCATTGATCGGCTGCCTTCTGCACACCCTCTACTGGGGATTGAGCCTGCAACCCCAGCACATGCCCTTGACTGGAATTGAACCTGGGACCCTTCAGTCCACAGGCCAAGGCTCTATCCACTGAGCCAAACCAGCTAGGGCCATGACAAGATCTTGAGGAGATATGTGTGTATCCATGGTCATACTAGCACTACGCACAATCACTAGAACGTGGATGCAACCCAAGTATGCAACGACAGATGAATGGAGAAGCAAAAAGTAGTAGATACACACCACAGAACATTACTCGGCCTTGAAAAGGAAGGAAATCCTGACACAAGCTGCAACATGGCTGAAACTTGAGGACGTTGCATGAAATGAGCCAATAATAAAAAGACAAATACTGTACAATTCCACTTATATGAACTACCTAGAATAAAAATCACAAACTAAGGGGCTGGAGTGGAGGAGAATGGGGAGGAGGTGGTTACTGTTTAATGGGATGAGTTTCTGTTTTACAAGACAAAAAGTTATGCAGGTGGGTGGTGGTGATGGTTGCACAACATTATGAATGCATTTAATGAGGTGGTAAATTTTACGTGATGTGCATTTTACCACAATAAAAATATTTTTTATTCTATTATTTTAATTTTCTTTTAATCCTCACTCAAGGACACTTTTTAATTGATTCTAAAGAGAGGGAGGGAGAGGAACGTCGATGTGAGTGAGAAAGGCTGACCAGCTGCCTCCCATATGTGCCGCGACAGATACCTAACCGCAACCTTTGGGGTGTGGGGCAATGCTCTAACCAACTTAGCCCCCAGTCAGGGCAAAAGATAATTTTTAAAAAGAGAAAAATGTAAGGCTGGGGGCCAGGGGGCCGATGTAAATGACGGCTAGTGTTCTGAGTTTGGAAGACGACGCCGAGTGTGCAGAGGGGAGTGAGCGTCAGCACGCCTGCTCCACGCCCGCCGGCTCAGGGGAGCACGCTCACACGCAGCACAGACAAAGCAAGTGCAGCAAGATGTCCGCGCTGACGCTGGTGGCTGGTAATTAGCAATCACGGGCCAAGTCTATAACTTTTCTCCCCATTTGAAAATTTCTCCCAATAAAGTTAGAAGGAGAAATTTTTAAGAGTGCCGCAGACTTGGGGAGGGAGAGCCATCACACTCCTCAGCTGGTACACCCCGAAGTCTGCGCTGCCAGAGGCCCTGGTGGAGCTCTCAACGGCGAATAGCGCTGGGAGTGCATGGAGGGGCGGGTCCATCTACCTGCTGCTCAGGAGGGGAGCAGCTCCCCAAAGAAAAGACAGTCAGGGAGGGAGAGCAGCGGAGAGCTCGCACCTCAAAAGGCAAAAGAGAAAAACCCAGGGCAGTAAACGGAACCCAATGGAACAGTTTCCCTTTCAGGAGAGGATCAACCCTATCAATCAGACTGATGGGCCAAAGGAACAAAAACAGAGAAGTCGGGAATGCAGGACCAGGAATGCACTAGTCTTTCGTGACCTTCAGGAGAATCGGCTCATGCCAGAGGTGCGAGAGGCCAGATGGGGTGCGCAGGGCACGAGGATATGGAGGCAGACGCCCGTGCCCACCAGCAGGTTGCTGCGACCCTCCTTCCCATCATGGAGGGCGAGGGCGGGAGAAATGCTCTTCTTCGGCTTGCAGATGATATCACCAACTTGGGGGCCTCGGACTCCCGTAAGTAATTAGCAGCCCGAGCAGGCAAGTAGGGGCTTTCAGCAGGAGCACATCAGGTCAGGGCCCTTCCCATCACCCTGGGGGAGCCAGCGCCGTCCTGGGGACGCACCTACCCCTGGCTCTGCCTGCCCTCCCAGCACGTCGCCCTGGGAGCAGGCTGAGGAGCTCTCCCTGCAGGATGCAAATGCAGAGGCTCCTTCCTGACTGCGGCTGCTCCTGCCAGCTTCCAGGAGCTGCGGATTTCAGCTTCGTTGCTGGCTGCCACCCACCCCCCCTCGTTCTTTAGCACTGCTCAGGATCTCAGATTAAACTTTTTAACTGTCGTAGTTAAAATGCATCTTCTCTATAAACAGCTATGCTGGTCATTTAGACCCAGGGGGACCTGGTAAGTGTCTTCGTCCTCTGACTGATCTACAGAAAAAGTACATGTTTTGGTCTCTCGAATATGCGAACAAAAAACCCCACAACCAGATAGTCAACAAGATTTAACCCAAAAAAGACATTCATTCCAGTACCTCTGCCTCATTGAATACTTCTGAACAGTAGAATAGCATTTGCCTCCATGTTTAAGTCACAAAAACACGCATTTCACAACCCCGCTTCACAAGAATGCCATATGCCTGTGGGTAAAGCTGACCAGCAGATCGACACCTCACCCAGCCTGGACGAAGGACGTGAGGATGTACACCCTCTGCCGCAGAGCCCCACCGCGGAGCCAGACAAGGGCGCACGGCCTTGGAGCAGGCAAATCCGGAGGGAGGCCCACGACCACGTTCCATTTTATTCTGAACTGCACAACACCTCGGTAAGCACCTTGCCCTCCCTGTCCGTCACCACACACGTGTCAGGTGGTCCCTAACAGGGCCCAAGGCTGGTGGAAATGTCAGAAACAGGCCACTCGCCATGTGCGTCCCGCTCAGTGAGCTGCAAATGTGGATGCAGCGGCATCAAAACCACCACCATCTCAGGACTGGGCCAGTGGAGCCTCAAGGACGAGCTACAGTTAAAAGAGCAGAATCCTAGTAAATATTAGCGATAGCATCTTGTCAGCAGAAAAAGCACATTATGTATGCAGGATCCGCCTTTGAATGTCCATGTAACTTAGCACCCTCCACCCCCCATCCAGAAACAGGCTAATTTCTGGGGAAAGAAACTCTGAAAGCTTCTACCAATCAAAACAGGAGCATAGGTCACATCCTCTCGGGCTAAAACTACAGGATGGCTCTTTAAGAGAACCCACTCATCACAGAAATGGCCCTAAATCCAACTCGAGGGGCCTGTGGGGGCAGCTGACACCACACGACCAGCTTGATGGCAATTCACGCTTACACACTCTAACCACAGCCCCAGAGTCCCACTCGATTCCACGAGGCCTGTGGGTAAAATAAAATAGTAAGAAAGGGAGGAAAAGTTCCTTATGAGAGAACAGGAAAATGAAAGGGAGGAAAGCAGGGATCGTAGTGAAGCGGGGGTGGGGAGGCTGCAGAAAAAGACCTTTCCTGTCCTAAAGCCAAGTTCAGGGCAACTGCAGGGACAGGAACTGGACCTGAGCAGGACAATCCCTCAGAAGGCGTCCTTCTGAACCTGCCACATGACTCAGCATTCCCAGTGGGAAGGTGACAACAGCCGCCAGAGAGGGGACGGGAGGTCTGTGGAGGCAGGAAGTGAGGCGGGTTTCCTAACGCTGGCCATTTCCAAGGCAGCACAGAATAAATGCCTCTTCCTCAGACTTGACCTGCTCCGGGAGGCGGAGGTGAGGACAAGCCAGTGCTGGAGTGAATCAGACTCACAAGAGGGCGCGCACTCAACATCTAGGGCATTTGCAGAAATAAAATGTGGTTTTTGACAGGTAAACTAGAACAGAAAGCAGCACAGCCAAGTGCCAATGGGTGCTTCTCCCATACTGCTGCTCAGCCGTGAGCTGCCTCCTGGCACTGCTCCGCTGTCCCGTCCCAACACTCGCTCCTCCTCCCTCCTCACCTGAGGTGACTCCTCCCCCTAAGAGCGGAAGTGTGGAAGCCTGGCTGATTCATGCCAACCACAGGGTCCGTGACTCAGGCTCGATCAGGGCATTCGGACACTGTGATGATCTATAAACCCGCAACGTATACACTGTCAGGTGAGGATAAACTATCTTTACTTCAATTTGTACTCAGGTTACTCCACTTACGAGCAGTGTGACGTTTACTTACCCTCTCTGGTCCCTAGTTTCCTGCTCAGAAGCACGAGAATAACCAGGCCTAGTTCACAGGGTTGCTGTGGGTACTGAGTAATACGCGTGAGCACTTGCGCACCTGGCACACTACAGGTTTGTTCTCATCTTAAAATACAAAAGCAATACTCCACCATCCTTATAATCACAACCTCGTGAGCTGTCACTCGGGAATCTTAGAAGATGCCTTCCAGGTGCTGGGAATTCCTTCCGTCCCCTCGCGAAGGTGGTGGGCTTAGCAGGTGTTACTTCAAATGTGCGTGACTGAGTTGCCTATGAGGTGACCGAGGAGTGGAGTTCGTGAGCATTTACAGAAGGGGCGTAACAAAGGACTCCAATCTGTAATCCACCAGGTCACAAGCAACACCACATTGACAGGAACTGATGCTTCTTTGCTGTAGCACCGCCCTGTGACACCCGGAAGTGATCCCTGAAGGGCGGGGCTGGTTGAGGTTGATGGACACCAGGATGACAGCTGCTAACAGCCAGGTGGCTGCCCCAGGCCCCACCCACCCACACTTCTGGTTATTCCACCTGCGCAGGCTCGCTTCAGGGCGCTAGAAAAACTCATATTTTACAGCAGAGAAATTGAAGCAGTGAGTACGCCAAGGTCATTCACAGGAGGTGACAGCCAGGAACAGCACCCAAGGGTTTTGACTTCCAATCACAGGACACAAACACCCGTCCCTCATCTGACGATGAAAGTGCCCTTGAGTCAGGCGACAAGCTAGACAGAGGCACCATGAAGGCATCGAGACCCAGGAGCTAGAAGGGGGAAACCGAAGAACAAAGAGTAAAATCACAGAGCAGCCCCAGAAGCCGGTAAGCCGTGATGCTATCTGCATAAAACAGTTAGGAGCTCTCAGTCCTGCAGCTCGGGTAACCTTACATAACGTCTTCCGAGTATTTCATTCGGAGCAATTCTTCTAATGGGCCCGGCACTTGGGCAGGTGGGGCAAGCAAACTTCCCAGGCTCTGATGCTACCGACACCTACACAGCTTTCCCCAGGGGAATGCTGGCCTGAGTAGGAGCCAAAAATAAAGCGAAAAGCCAATTCCCGAGGGGCCTGTCGTCAGCGATGTTTTACACACACAGCAGGGTGGTTGCAGACACAGCTAATTTACAAACATTAACTCTCGAACCAGCTGAGACCCTAAATGTTATGGCGACTTAAAGCAAGAGAGCACACAAGAGAGGGGAGAGCTAAAGCATGAACAGGACGCCTGAAGCACAGCGTCTTCCTCCCGGGGTGCGGCCTCTGCGCCAACCCTGGCAGGTGACGGCCAGAAAGACCCACCGAGGCTGGTCAGGGCTCAAGAAGGCAAAGAGGCTGAAGGCATCTGGCTTCGGTTGGCAACTCCACTGAGGGGATCCCCACTGTGTCTGGTGCATGCGCGCCGGCGTGGGGAGGAGCAAGTCCCCGCAAGGCCATCTGTGGCCAAACGGGACCAGTGTCAGCGGGTAAGTCAGCGACCACGCTGAGGGGCAGGGGCGAGCGAGTCCTATGCAGGCTTACCCTCGGCTGCTGGAACCTCAGGAACTAATCATCAACTCCGCAGTTTTAAGGCAAAACTACGTGTTTTATTTCTGTTGATTCACACGTTAACCGCCCAGCCTGTTTTGTTTTCTGGACAGAAAGTATAGTGTCAGTCAACGGTGACCGACAAGGCACTTAATGTGTCAAATTTATGGAAGTGCCAGGAAGGGGAGGACTCATGGGCCAGCCTCTTCACCTCTCTTTTTAAAATTTGTTCATCAAAGAGTTAAAAGACATTAAGAGACTAATATTAAGCCTTTATTCATTGCCCACCAAATTAACATGAAAACTACAAAATTGGCCCTAGCCAGTTTGGCTCAGTGAATGCAGTGTTGGCCTGAAGACCAAAGGGTCCCGGGTTCGATTCCAGTCAAGGGCACCGCACGTACCTTGGTTGCGGGCACATCCCCAGGCCGGCCCAATCAGGGCTTGTGCAGGAGGCAACCCATCGATGCGCTTCTCTCACACTGATGCTTCTCTCCGTCTTTCCCTCTCTTTCCTACTCTCCCTAAAAAATCAATGGGAAAATATCCTGGGGTGAGGATTAATAACAAAGTACAAAAATGCTCCAGAGCCTACGACTCCACATTAAAAGGACACTATTTTAAAAATCCCAGCAGGTGCCCTGGCTGCTGGGGCTCAGCTGGTTGAGTGTCACCCTGTGCACCAAAACATCACCGGCCCGATTCCAGGTCAGGGCACATGCCCAGGTTGTGGGCTCAATCCCCGGCCGGGGTGCATGCTGGAGGCAGCCGATAGATGCTTCTCTCTCACATCGATGTTTCTCTCTCTCGCTCTCTTTCTCTGTCAAATAAATACAAACATATCACACACACAACAAAAATTCCAACAGGTGACAATTTAAAAAAGAAACATTTCCAAAGACTGTCACTACGTTATTCTACCCATAACTGGGTTCTCAAATCTCATAACCACACTAGTGCTGTGGGAGGCGTCAGGACGTATTGCTGTCTCCCCTCGATAGGTGTATAAGGAGTGGGAGGCGTGAGGAAAAATCTTCTTAAACCACAGGGCCCCAAGCGAGGACCCGCCCTAGTCCGCAGCCAGAAGCAAAACAGGAGGCACCTTCCGCTCACCAGGGCCCTCTGGGGCTCCAGGTAACAGAGAGCTGACCTGCCACCCCTGCCTCCATTTCCTAGAATCCCTCCACCCGTGGCTTTTGCTAAGCCCAGAAGCGACAGACACACCGCCAGGGGAGTCACAAAAAATGTCAACCAAACCGACACAAGTCACAAGAGGGCAGCTGCGACGCGAATCCAAGCTGGTGCCTTCTCGTCATTTTCCGTTTAGTTCCAAAACTGGGATTTTAAGTCAAATTTTGTACAAGTACACGTGGTGGGGGAGAAGCAGAGGGAACGTAACTGTACACAAAGTTGGCCGCCAAAACCAAGATGCAGAGGAGCAGCGGGTGGGCATGGCAGCCCCGGGGGGCGAGGTGCATTCCAGGGTCGCCAACCTCTAGGGAAGATGCTCAGGCAGAACCCTTTCACGGAAAGGCCCCTGCATACACACTGGCAACCACCTGCTGGTGAGACAGCGCACAGACAGTGCCCCGGGCAGAAATCTCTGCCCGACAACACAGTACTGGGGGGTCGTGTTTCACCGGCAAAAAGGATTATCTTCCAGACACTCTTGCCCCGGGACTCATCGGGATTTACCGTCCTCCCTGATCTGCATTTCTCCGAGGGGCAGCCGGGTCCTGGGTGCGGATTTCTGGGTCTCTGGTGCTCGCGCTGGTATCCGCAGTCGCTTCTGCCGCCAGGAGCTGGATCCCAGGCTCTCTCTGCCCAAACCCCCGTCACAGAACCCCCTGTCATGTGGCACCAGCCCCTCCCCCCCCCCGTCCTGCGCCCTTTGCCTCCCCGTGTGTGACACCCAGACTAACTTTGACGCGCCCTCCCCCGGAGCTCAGAGTGCTGGGTCCCAGGCCCCTCAAACAACCTGGTCCTGATTCCTGCTTAGAAATGTGTTCTTGAAGGGGAGGGGGGAGGAGGAGGAGGAGGGAGGCATGAAAAGGGGTGAAAGATACAGGGTTGCGCGTGTGTGAATCACTGATAGGAATTCACACTCAGGAAAACAAGACCCAACCAAGCTCGGGGCCAGGCTTCAGGTCTCTGACGATAAACCTCTGGTTTGGTAAAACTGCAATATTCGCCAGTCTGACGTCTGCTTACAGCCGCAGGTCAAAACAAAAACAAAAACAAAGCCCCTCCAGGTTTCCAAAGGGTGCAGCTCCTCCCTCCAAGGTGCAGCAGCATTTTCCCCAGAAAGTCCAAGTGCACTTAGGAGTCCTGGGCGCGGGGCCGCCGTCCCAGCCCCCCCACCTCCCCGCCCCCACCATTCACGCCAAGGCTCTGATGGGCCGTGACTTCACTCTCCAAGTTCCCGCAGCGATGGAACGAGGCGCAAAGGCGAGACGGAAAGGGGTGAGGCTGCCTCCCCACGCTCAGGCACCCTGCAAGCTGGCGAACTTCCGGGGCTCCGCTGCCGCCCGGGCCTCTCACCTGCAGCGCGGCCTGGGGATGCCCACACCCGTCCCTGCACCGGCCCTGTCTGCGTGCACACAATGCGGCATGCGCGGCTGCTGGGGGTCGGCGGGGCGCCGCACTGTGTCCCCCCCCCCCCGGGCGCCAGGGCACAGGCCCCACGCACGTAACCTTGAGGCCCACCCGGCACCGCAGCGGGGCTCCGGGTCCCTGCGCGGGGGGAAGCCCGGCGGCCGGCGGCCCAGGGCCGGCGCGATGACTCTGCACCGGAGCGTCCCCGCCGCGGAGGCCGGTCCTCCCACCTCGGCCCGCGGCGGCGGCAGCCCCTGCCCCGGCGGCCCCGGCCCCGGCCCAGCCCGGCCCCCGCCCCCGCCCGCCGGCCCGCCGCACCTTCGTCTCCTTCACGTGCTGCTTGACGCCCTCCGGGTACCACTGGACGCGCACGTAGCCGCGGCGCAGCGGGCTGGCCCGGCCCTCCTCGTGGCCCGCGCCCCCCGCCTCGGAGCAGCCCGAGCTGCCGCGGCCCTCCTCCTCGCCCTCTGAGTCCGAGTCCTCGCCGTGGATGAGGCGCACGAGCCCGAAGTGCACGGAGCCGCGGTAACGGCCCGACACCAGGTCGTGAGAGAACAGCAGGCGCTGCGAGCCGGCTTCGGGGCCGGAGTCCGAGGACGGCCCGGAGGCCGAGTCCGGGGCGGGCGCCGGGGCCGGGGTCGGGGCCGCGGCCGGGGCCGGGGCCGCCTCAGGAACCGCGGCCGGGGCCTGGCCGGGAGCCGGGGCTGCAGGCGCGGGCGCTGCGGGATCCGCCATAACTGCTCTGCGCGAGTCTCCGGCGGCGGCGGAGGTGGCGGCGGCGGCGGCGGCGGCGGCCCAGACACGGGGAGGCGTGGCCAGCCGGCGCGGGGGCGGGGCCACGGCGCGCTGACGTGGCCCTACGTGCCGCCGTCGTCAGGGAGCCGGGATGCGGTTGCTAGGAGCTACGCCCGGTCGCTAGGGGACGCTGGAGATGTTGCGGGAGCCTCGGGGGAAGGAAGGACGCCACGAGGGCGGGGCGGGGCGGGGCCAGAGGCCTGGAAGCCGAGAGGGAAGGGGTCGGGAAGGGGTCGCGAGGGGAAGGGGCGGGGCGCGCGCGGGGCGGGTGCTGTCAGCAGCAGCTAATGAGCGCCCTGGGCGTCTCCAGCCTCCTACCAGGGACCCGGAAAGAGCAAGACAGTCCCGGCCCTCCAGGTGTTTACAATCCAGCGGGGGAGACAAAACATACACATTAGGTAGCTGCAAAGCGACTCCATGTCCGCGTGTAAGCAAGGCTTTACTAGGTGTGTGGAGAGTGCACCTAGAAATATATTGCATTAGGAAGATCCATGCAAAGCTTGGGAGGTGATGACTCCCTAGGGACTGATGAAGACGTTGGTTGAAGGAGGCCCCAGAGAAAGATGGGGAAAGATCAGCAAGTGTTAGCGATTGCTGCGGTTTGCCCTCAGATCCACCTAGATGAGTCCAAAGCTCCAGGAAGCTTTCTATGCGTGGAAAGAGGTAAGACAGCCAGGTAGTTCAGAGCGGGAGTCACAGATTCTAATTTTTGGCTTTGACACTCACTCATAAAGGTAGCTTCTTTTCACCTTAATTTTCTCGTATGTAAAATAGAGGAGATAATGGCAGTATCTGTCTCATCTGATGATTGGGAGAATTAAATGAACTAGAGCAGTGCCTGGCATACAGTTCCCTCAATAAAGTTTAACTATTATTTTAATATTTCAACCCTCTCACCCCCACCTACACTAAAATTCTAGATCAGCAGAACTGTCATACTTACGGTCTGCTTCATATTGCCATTTCAAAATATAAAAGGTAGTTATATTAATTTTGGTCGCAAGGCAGTAACTGGCAGATACCAATTGGACCCTGGGTCGCCTGGCTCCAAGAATGGGGGTGTGCAAGTAGGCTGAAGGGAGCAGGGCGATGCAGGCCAGAAATCTTTTTTTTTTTTTAATATTTATTTATTGATTTCAGAGAGGAAGAGAGAAGGAGAGAAAGATAGAAACATTGATGATGAGCGAGAATCATTGATTGGCTGCCTCCCACACGCCCCTACTGGGGATCGAGCCTGCAACCCAGGCATGTGCCCTGGGCTGGAATCGAACCTGGGACCCTTCAGTCCACAGGCTGACGCTCTATCCACTGAGCCACGCCAGCGAGAGCAGGCCAGAAATCTTTGATATAAAAAATAAACCCAAGTAAGTCCCTACCCGGTTTGGCTCAGTGGACAGAGTGTTGGCCTGCAGACTGAAGGGTCCCGGGTTCGATTCTGGGCAAAGGTACATACCTCGGTTGCAGGCTCAGTCTCCACCCAGTTGGAGTATGTGCAGGAGGCAACCCATCGATGTGTCTCTCTCACATTGATGTTTCTCCCTCTCTCTCTCCCCCTCCCACTCCCTCTAAAAATCCATGGAAAAATACCCCCAGGTGAGTATTAACCAAAAAGATAAATACAATAAAACAAAATAAAGTGTTGCCCTGACTGGTTTGGCTGAGTGGATAGAGCGTCAGCCTGCGGATTGAAGGGTCCCAGGTTCGATTCCGGTCAAGGGCATGTACCTTGGTTGTGGGCACATCCCCAGTGGCAGGTGTGCAGGAGGCAGCTGATTGATGTTTCTCTCTCATCAATGATTCTAACTCTCTATCTTTCTCCCTTTTTCTCTATAAAAAAATCAATAAAATATATATATTTTAAAAAAATTTTTTAAATGTATTCAGTGGGGGGAAAAAAACAATTAAAAAAACCCAAGTGAGTTTTGCATTCTACATCAGCTTATGCCTGTGCTTGTTATAATATAAAAAGAATGTTCTTTCTTCCCTAACCGTTGAGTAAAATTGGCACTCCAGGAAGATGTGCCATGTTTACTCTGCAGCTTCTTGTAATAATGGCTAATAATAGCTGTGGTGTATTGAATGGCAGCTCAATGCCAGGTACTACTCTAACTGCTTTTCATAGATTATTCGCCTGTGAGGGAGGAAGCATGAGTCCCCTTTTGTGAAGCAGCTTGCCACACTGTGCTGGTCCCCACCACCACCCGCAGGGACCTGTTAGGTTGTAGGTAAGAATCCTTGATTTCAAATGCTGATGTCTCCCTTACTACACCCCTTTCCAGAATGTGGATCATGTTGTATTTAAAAAAATTTTTTTTGTTGTTGTTGATTTCAGAGAGAAGAAGGGTTAGGGAGAGAGAGATAGAAACATCGGTGATGAGAGATAATCATGAATCGGCTGCCTCCTGCACGCCCCACACTGGGGATGGAGCCCTCAAGCCAGGCCTGTGCCCTGATCGGGAATCGAACTGTGACCTCCTGGCTCATAAGTCGACACCCAACCACTGAGCCACACAAAGCTGGGCGATCATGTTGCATTTAGTGTGTGTCACCCTGATACCTAGTCCAGTGCCTGGCACAGTGTTTGTGCTCAGTTATGAACCATATTGATGGGCATCACAGATGGCCTGAGATTTCTGTTCCTCCATTTGGTTATCTCCCTTCTGGAGAGAGATGTTACCTCCGTCTCCCAAATAATAGGTAACGTGTTATACCTATATAATGTTACCTATTAGGTAACGTCATTTGGGAGACATAGGTAACATCTCATTTGGTTGCCTCTAAGCCCTTCCTCTCGCCCCCCTTTTGAGCTACATCTGAGCTCTTTCAGAGAGAGAGGCTCTCAGTACCTTTCTCCCCACCTCCTGGTGTCCTCCTGCGACCGCATTCAGACCTGGACATGGTTTGAGGCTCGATTCCTTCCTAGACTCTGAGCCGCAGCCGCAGTCTCTGCGCACCCAGGCTGGCAAGTGGGGCTAGCCTGGATGGGAGCTTCTGCTTCGTTTTGATTCTCATCGTTGTCGGATTAAAAACAAAACAACAACAACAAAACCCCCTTCATTCCCCAATGGAGAAACCCCTACCTCTCCTGGCCCCAACACCCAGCCCTTCTTGGGGACTGTAGATGCTTCTCAGGAGAATTTCGCTTATTTACGGATGTGCCTGCCAGAAACTGAACCCGCCTGGCCACTCCCCTTCCGAAGGAACTGGGGTGACTCAGGAGGCAGCAGAGCTGGCAGCCAAGTGAGCTCATCTAGGGGAAGCAGGCCCTGTCTTGTCCCTATCTTAATGGGCCACTGGGCTACCTCTCCAGACCCACACTGCCCCCTGGGGGAGCTCCGGCCTGCTTGGCCTCTCCCAGCCTCCCTGTGCCAGCAGACCCAGGTGGGCGCCCAGATCTCCCACCTTGAAGCCAAAGCTTGGGTGCCTTTAGCACTGGGGGTTCGGCTGAGAAGCAGGGTGAGAGGGGAGCTTCCCCCGACAGCCTCCCCCTCAGTGTCTGGCTGGAGAAATGCTGGCTGAGTCTCCCGCTGTGGGTTGCTCAAGAATCATGGGCCTATGACGTCTTCCAAGCGCCCCATCCCCCCACTGCCCTCCCACTTACCTGGTAATACCTGGATGACTGTATTTCTTAGCCTCTCTTAAGACCATTTTTTAAAATATATTTTTATTGATTTCAGAGAGGAAGGGAGAGGGAGAGAGAGAGAGGAAAAAAAAAATCAGTGATGAGATAGAATCATTGATTGGCTGCCTCCTGCACGCACCCAACTGGGGACTGAGCTGGCAACCCCAGGCCTGTGCCCTTGCCTGGAATCGAACCAGGACCCTTCAGTCCACAGGCCGACGCTCTTTCCATGAGCCAGACCAGCCAGGGCACCATTTTTTATTTATTTATTTTTTACTCCCGTCTCCCCCATGGGGCTGTGAGCCTTCTCCACTCTGTAATCCCAGCAGCCAGCACAGCTCCGATGCGCAGCAGGTGCTCAGCCGGTGCCGGGTGACCGACTGACCACAGCGAGCCAGCCCCTCCCAGCGGCCCTCGGTGCCTCAGGGCTCTGAGTCCCTAGCTCCCCGTCTCCTTCAGATCTGAGAAGACACCCGCGCATGGCCGTCACGTGGCACATGCACCCACACGCCTCCCGCCCACGCTGCTCTCTCCTCGGCCTTTAGCGTTGAGATCTGTGCCGCCTGCCAGTGGCCTCTAACCACACTCGACTCTTGAGCGCTTGACACGTGCTGTACATGTAAACACATGGAATTTTGAAGACTTGGTGCAATATATATATATATGTATATATGTACACTCACACACAATATATATATACACACAGACGCACTGAGTGGTCAGATGATTATAACCACCTGACGTTTGTAGGCAAATTACCTATAATTTTGAAGTTGCTAGAGGGCCAGACCATCATAAATAGGGAAGCAGGGTTTTTATTTATTTATTTATTTTTTTAATTGCTTAAAGTATTACAAGGGAAGCAAGTTGTTTACCACGACAGTAGAGGTGACTTTTTTCTGAAGATATGGGTAAACAATGCAATTTAACAGCCTTTGAACATGGGATACACACACACACACACACACACATATTTATACATATACATGTGGGATATATACATATACACACGTGTATATGTGTGGGTGTGGGATATATACACATATACTTATATATCCCACATATATATGTACATATATAATGTATTGCTGAAATGACAATACTTTTTACATATCAGGTTAAATAAAGTCTATGATTAAAATCAAGTTCACCCGTTCCCTTGAAGCTACCGGAAGCCTGAAGATCACTCGTGGGCTCACATCCTCCTCCTGTTGCTCCCGCCCGCCCCCTCCCCCCCAGCTCTGGGAGCCGGAGGTGCCTTCTCTCCCCAGAAGGTGGCGATCGCTCCTTGCCTGTGACATCATGCCAGAAGGTCTGGAAGTTTCCTGAGGAAATGTTTCTGTGCCACGACAAATTAGCTTGGGCCCCACTCAGCCCAGCAGTGAACCAGCCAATCTATCTATACAAAGGAGGCTTCAGAATGCCAGCCCCGCCCCCCGAAAATCCCGCAGCCGAGTGCCCTCCCCCACGGAAGGGTCAGCGTGTGGCTGGTAGACCCTGCGAGGGGCATGAAGCCACACTTGCAGCGCGGTCTCTGTTTGCCAGGGGTTGGTAGCCTTTGGGGCAATGGCTATCTCTCTCCCTTCCTCTCTGTAAAAAAAAAAAATCAATAAAATATATTTTTAAAAAAAGAATAGGACCATCGGGCAGTCAATCAAAAGAGAGGCGGATTGAACAGCCCGCCTGCCCTTCTCTGGCGGCTCCAGGGATCGGCCACCAGGCGGATAGAGGATAAGGCGGACAGAGGAGGCCTTTGCTGGGATCTTGAGGTGGGAGGTGCCCGGCCCAGGTCTTGGACGTGTTCTGGGCACCAGGCCTGAGGCCACGCCTGAGTTCTGGTCCACTCTGCGGGGTCTGTTGTGGGATGAGACCCGCCTGGTGGTCGATGGAGGGGGTGCTGCTGGGCCTCAGATGGCGGAGGGACCTGGGAGAAGGGGATGAGGGTGGGTGTGTGGAGGCACCGGGGCTGGTCTGAGGTCACCGCAGTGTCAGGACGACGTGGGCCCAGCAGTACGGGGCAGGGCTGGCACCACCGTCCCTCCTGGGTCACAGATCGCGGATCATGGGTGAGAACAGGCTCTCCTGGGATGAGTGGGCCGGGATCAGCCTTGCTGGGTGGGTGTAGAAGCCAGGCCCTGATGGGGCAGGAGGGTCATGTGTTGGAAGGACAGGGGGTGGGTGCTGGCAAGGGACGAACACAGGTCACAGGAGAGGTGTGAGCTGAAGGGGAGAAAGGGGGGCAAGTCCCCGGGACTGGGTGGGGTAGGGGAGGCAAGAGCAGGAGGCAGTTGGCTGGGCAGTTTTCCGGAGCAGGAACTCACCCCAGGTGCTCGGAACAGGGTGGCGCTGAGGTCCCTGGCAGCCAAGGAACCTGGGCTGGGTGTCGGACTGGTGCGGTCTCGCAAATATGTAATAGATTTTCAGGGGACACTCAGGTACAAAAGTGCAAGGCGAGCGTGGGGGGGGCAGCCTGCTGGGCCTCCGCCTTCCACTCCTTACATTTCCAGCCCCCAGAGCCCGCCTCAGGCAGCCACTCCCCCGTGGGACCGCCCCTGCCCTCTGAGGCCTGGGTGCTGGGTGCTGGGTGGGTTTGCTCGCTCTCCTTGCGGAATAACCTTCCATCCTGTGTATGACCCACAGTCCCTTCTATGGCCGATGGCCTTTGGGTTGCTTGCAGAGACTGTCTTGCTCCTTTAACGTTCGGTGGGAGGTGGGGTGGGATTGTGCTCCCGGGGGCATGTCCAGCTTTCGTGGGCACTGCCCGAGGCTCCCAGTGGAGGCCATACCACCGCGGGGTGAAGTACCCAGGGGGACGGCGGGCGTGGGAGGCCAGGCGGGCACGGGGATGGCCAGGGGCCAGGACCCTCAGAGCCTTTTGCTTGTTTGCGTTGTTTTGTGACAGCTGGACGGGGGGCGAGGGGGCTGTGATGAGGCGCGGGGAGCGTGAGGACGGACCGGCACCTGTGGGCTTGGGAATCTCCCCCAGTGCTCCCCACAGACTCCCACTGGGGAGCCCGACTGTGGTTACCCGGATGATGGCGGGTAATGGGCAGGGGCAGGACATGGAGGGTGTCAGGGAGCACGCCCTCACAGTGGCTGGCCGAAGCACCCCCCCCCCCGCAAACTCTCCAGGCTCATCGGCTCGGCCTGCACCCCCGGGGCCAGATTTAGGGTCTCCTCCCTTCGCTTGGGCGGACTCTGACGTGGGGACACTGTCTGTCAACCAGCCAGGAGAGCCATGAAGACGGGGACCGGCCATTGGGGAAAGCAGTGGCCCAGCGCTCAGGCGGGAACAGTGGGGAACGGGAGGCTTCGCTGAGCTCCCTATGGGGTTAATCCTCGCTGGACCGGCCCTGGATCAGAGCCTGCTCCCTCCTGCTGGGGAAACTGGGAGGTGGGGGGGGGCGGGGGGATTAGACACCTCTGAGCACATCACATGGGCCGGCCACCTGCCCCCCACCCCCCTTCCGGCCGTGCACCTCAGCGCCTGATTTCCCCGGGGCCTGCACCTGTGGACGCACTGGGGTGACTGGTGAGCAGGACCCCCGCCCTGGCGCCCAGCCTTCAGGGACAGGAGTACCCCGGGTGGGGCTCTGAGACGCGGGGAGACGAATTTGAAAGCCGGGGGTTTTGTTTGTTTGTTGTTCATCTTCACCCGAGGTTATCCGCCCATTGATTTTTAGGGAGAGTGAAGGACAGAGCGAATGACAGAGAGAACATCCATGTGAGAGAAACACATCGATTGGCTGCCTCCTGCGTGCGGCCCGACCAGGCCTCAGGCCCAGGAGGAGCCTGCAACCAAGGTACGTGCCCTTGACTGGAATCGAACCCGGGACCCTTTGGTCCGCAGGCCAAGGCTCTATCCACTGGACCACACCGGCTAGGGCACCAAAGGTAAGGGGGGGGTGGCCTCCTCTAAGAGCTATGGGAGGAAGAAAAAGCAAGCCAGGGTGGAGCAGGGGGGTACCTGGCTGCCCATGCTGGCCCCTCCCCACACCTGACTCCCCCCTCCTCACCCCCCATGGCCACTGGGTAAAGGTGGGTTCCCCAAGGACTTACTCTGATTAAGGGGCTTTTCCTCTGGGGCTGGGGACTGAGGCTACACCATCTTGCACCCAAAGCACCAGAAAGTCTCCCTCTGGGCAAGTAAGACAAGCCCCCCACCCGCCCTCAGCTGCATTAGAGTGGCCTCCTCCCTCAGGCAACACTGTCGGGGTGCCCTGGGCTCCCCTGAGTCCTGCCCACCCTCCTGCTCTCCTGGGGCTCCGATGCCCGGAAGGCAATGAGGCCAGAATCGCGGTTTGGAGGGGCTGCTCTATGGGTACTTCTGGCTTCGAGGAAAGGGTGGGGAGAGCAGCTGGGAGGGGGCAGGCACGGGGGGGGGGGTGCCGTCCGCTCCAGCCCCACCCCAGGTGCAAAAGAGGCAAGAGGCACCCTCACTCTGGCCCATCGGCCTGGAGAGGACGACCAGACCCCTGACCGACAGGTGCCCGCACCTCGTCTCCCACACAGGCGTCCCTGAGCCCGGACACGCCGAGGGGCCCCCGCGGCGAGGATGTCCACGCAGAGCCTTCACTGCCTGCCACCCGTGGCCCTGCGCCTGCCGCATGGGATGCCCGAGCCCCCCGGCGGCCAGCGGCGCCACACGCTCCCCGCCAGCGAGTTCCGCTGCCTCACCCCCCAGGATGCGGCCGGCGTGTTTGAGATCGAGCGGGAAGGTGAGCAGCGCCCCCACCCCCCTCCCCCCTTCCCACCACTGGTGCCGGTGCTACAGCTGCCAGGAGGGGGGGTGCGGGGTGCGGGGAGGGGGAGGAGACCTTCTCGGCGCTGGTCCTATGGAGTCTGAGTATCAGACTGTGTGCATGTTCCCACGTGTGTTCATGTGTGTGTGCATGTTCCCATGTGCATGTTCATGTGTGTGTGTGCATGTTCCCATGTGCGTGTGCAGCCCTGAACCCCCGGCTGTCCTGTGGGCAGGGCTGGGGTGGACGCATGGCACAGTGCCCTCTGAGCCACCCACCCGGGCCTCCGCCTGCAGCCTTCATCTCCGTCTCGGGCATGTGCCCCCTGTACCTCGATGAGCTCCAGCACTTCCTGACCCTGTGCCCAGAGCTCTCCCTGGGCTGGTTCCACGAGGGCCGCCTCGTGGCCTTCATCATCGGCTCGCTGTGGGACGAGGAGAGGCTCACACCGGTGAGGGCAGGGCGTAGTGATGCTCCGGGGAGGGCAGGGGTAGTGATGCTCCGGGGAGGGCAGGGCATAGTGATGCTCCGGGGAGGGCAGGGCAGGGCAGGGCAGGGCAGCAATGCCAGGCCCAGGAAACCTCTGGAAGCG
This sequence comes from Murina feae, assembly GCA_004026665.1. Classification (NCBI taxonomy): domain Eukaryota; kingdom Metazoa; phylum Chordata; class Mammalia; order Chiroptera; family Vespertilionidae; genus Murina; species Murina feae. Next base: position 28,729 of record PVJC01009984.1, read on the forward strand.
GCCCCCCACCCTGGCCCTGCCCCTCTCACCCAGCTAGACGAGGGCGGGAAGTCCAGAACTGCTTCTTCCTCCAAACCAGACAGGAGCGCTGACTGTGGGTCCCCTTTCAGGGCAAGAGGTCCTGATCACAGGGTTTCCAGAGCCCTCGAGAAGGGCCTGCCATGAGGCCAGGGTGGGGGTATTCACTTTGGGGTCCTCCTTGGGTGGGAGAGGCCCGACGGGGGGCGCTCAGGGGGGCCGGCTGAGGCATGGGCACAGGTGACTCGGCCTCACGCCTGCCCCCCCCCCCCGCAGGAGTCCCTGCTGCTGCACCGGCCCGGGGGCCGCTCGGCCCACCTGCACGTGCTGGCCGTGCACCGCGCCTTCCGGCAGCAGGGCCGCGGCTCCCTCCTGCTGTGGCGCTACCTGTGCCACCTGGGCGGCCAGCCGGCCGTGCGCCAGGCCGTGCTCATGTGCGAGGACGCGCTGGTGCCCTTCTATGAGCAGTTCGGCTTCCACCCCGTGGGCCCCTGCGCCGTGTCCGTGGGCCCGCTGGCCTTCGTGGAGCTCCAGTGCTCGCTGCAGGGCCACGCCTCCCTGCGGAGGCACAGCTGCTGAGCGGGCCTCGGGGTGAAAGAGAGAAAGGCCGGGCCGGCCAGTGTGCTCGGTGGTTGGGCCTATGAACCAGGAGGTCACTGTTCGATTCCTGGGCGGGGCCCAGGCCCAGGTTGTGGGCTCAGATCCCGTGTGGGACGAGCAGGAAGCAGCCGATCAACGATTCTCTCCCATCACTGATGTCTCTATCTCTCTCTCCCTCTCTGAAATCCATCTTCTATAATAATAATCTATAATAATAAAAGCATAATATGCTAATTAGCCTGGACGTCTTCCAGACATCTTTCCCGACAAAGCTGGGCCTGAGGGAAGCTGCCCGGGTCCCGGGTGCCGGAGGGAAGGAAGCTGGCAGCTGGGGGAAGGAAGGCTACTCTTGCACGAATTCTCGTGCATCGGGCCTCTAGTAAAAATACATTTTTTAAAAAGAGAACATGGCCAGTTCTCCCAGCCGAACACGAGATGTGTCCTGCAGGCTGTCCCCTCGAGACCCTCTGGGCCTCCCGTACTCCAGGCTGTGCCCGAGAAGGGGGTGGCACATGGGGAGCAGCCCAGCCTCAGCTCCCTCCCGTCTCAGGAGGAGGCAGGCACTGCGGGCTCAGGCCCCGGGCGTCCTTCCCGGGTCCCAGGGAGGTCCCTTCACACTCTTAGCCCTGGAATGGGGGGAGGGGAAAGGGCGCAGGGACCCTGGGTCCTCTGCCCACAGTAACCGAGTGGGTGGCTCCCCTGTGTGGGGAAGGGTTGGGCGAGGCACAGGAACCGTGAACAAAGCTGTCCCTCGGCCCAGCCTCACTGCCCCTACAAGCACCACCAGTCTAAGCATTAACTCCAGCCCCTCAAGAGACCCCCCTGAGGCCCTCCATGGGACCCCGACCCGGTTTCTATTTCAACCAAATCCCCCAGAAGTCTCACAAGATTCCCACGGCCCCTTTCTGCCAGCCCCTGCCCCTGAGTTCCTCCCAGCCGACCCCCACCCTCTCCCACCCCCAAATTTAGGTTCCAGCTTTTACTCTTCCCTGAGGAGTATCATTTAATACATCTGAGACATCATCCATACAAAGTTAGCGTTACTTTAAAAGTTAGGACCGAACTACAAACAGGTAACAGACGCCCTGACTGAACCCCAGGCAGCCCCGGGAGTGGGTCCTCGGGGTGGCACCGCTGCTGCCAGGGCCAATGGTGGGGGCTGCTGTTGTCAGAGGCAGCCCTGGGAGGCAGGCGGCACAGCCTCTCCCCAGGCTCCATGCGGCTGCTCTGTCCCAGGCCACAGTCTCAGCCTCTCCCACTCCCGGTCCCCTGACGGGCAGACCCGGCAGCCACTGAGGAAGGGCTGGTAGGGCAGAGAGGGGAGGAGGAATAGGGACGGGGTCGTGGTGAGGCAGGGGTGGGAACCGGGTGGGGCGCCTGGCCTCGTCCACGGTAAGGGCACACGCGCAGTCATGGTGGGAGAGGCCCCAGCACGCAGCAGAGGCTCCAGTGGGAGTTGGGGGTCCCGACAGCAGGGTAAGTCGGGGCCTGGGCCCTCAGCTGCAGAGAAGCAGGTGCTCACGAGTGCTCCCCAGCTAGGCCAGGAACGCCCGAGGAGGGGCACCCCATCCCCCGGGAATCCACCCGTGTGACCACCTCTGAACCGGCACCAGGGCCTGGGTGCCCTGTCGGTGGGTCCCTGGAGTTGGGTGGGGTGCTCTGCAGGCCCTGGGCCATCGGTGGTGCTGTGGGCGGCAGCCCCGCCCAGCCGGGTGGTCAGTGCAGCACCTGGTCCAGCTCGTACTTCTCACAGAAGCGGCTGGTGAAGGGGAAGCAGGTGAGGTGCTCGATCCAGGGCCAGTGGATGGGGTAGACGTAGAGCCAGACGGCCAGCGAGGCGAACAGCCCGGCGAAGGCCAGCAGCGACACCAGGATGAGGGCGCGCTTGCGGAACTTGTCGCTGGTGCCGAAGGTGATGTAGGGCAGGAAGGCGAAGGCCAGCAGCAGGCCGCTGAGGAAGCCGAAGATGTGGGCGATGTTGTCGATCCAGGGCAGCAGGCCGCACACGAACAGGAAGAGCACCACGGCCGCCAGGTTGAGGAAGGCCTTCCAGGGCCGCTCCAGCAGCTGCCAGCTCTGGAACAGCTCCACGAAGAGGCAGGCCAGCAGGCCAAACTGCGACCCCGCCGGGCCCACCTGGGCGGGGGAGGGGGGCCGCTAGTCCCAGGTGCCAGGTGCGCAGGGAGCCCCGGCACCCCAGCCAGCCGGTCGGGGAGCCCGACCCAGGGAGGGGCCCCAAAGCTCTGGGACAGCTGGGGCCGCTGGACCCGGGACCCGGGGGTACCAGGCTGGGCTGCTCCCACCACGTTCCACAGGGAGGGGCCCGACACTGCACACGGCAGCCGCCTTAGGGCTAACAGGTCAAAAACTGCCATTCCTGCCGGGCTGGTGTGGCGCAGTGGTTGAGCACTGACCCATGAACCCCGAGGTCGCTGGTTCGATTCCCGGTCAGGGCACATGCTCGGGGTTGCAGGCTTGACCCCCAGTGAGGGGTGTGCAGGAGGCAGCCAATCGATGATGTTTTTCTCTCGTCCATGTTTCTCTCTCTCCCTCTCTCTCCCTTCCTCTCTCTCTAAAAATCAATAAAAACGTATCAAAAAAAACCCCAAGAACTGTGGTTCCAATGAGTCAAGAATGGTCACACACTGGCAACTTCCTGTGGCTCTACCTACAGATCTGTGACCTGGTGGCGGGCAGTGGTCATGCAGAACTGAAGCAGAGCAGAGGGACGAAGTGAGGGGCAGCGTGCAGAGAGGTCTTTCTGGAGATGCCATCTGAGCATGACTCAGGGACAAGCTCCCTCACGCCCAGGATTAAGGGATCAGCCAATAAGCCTCCAGCTTAGCAGTTCATCCGCTGCTGAGCCTGGCCGTGTGCCCTCCCCACCCCCCTGTCCCTGAGTCCCTACCTCTGCCCGGTACGGGAGGAAGATGGCGCTGGCGAGATTGCCGGTGATGCCACTGAGGATGAAGATGATGGAGATGCGGTGCCAGCCGGCCAGCTTCTCCAGGTCACGCAGGATGGTCATTTGGAAGACCACGGACACAAAGCAGTGCACCAGGCTTGGGTGGGGGGAGGACAGGCATCAGCCTCCCCATCTGCCCACAGCTGCCAGCCAGGCCCTCCCGGGGAGGAGGGGTGGGACGGCTGCGCTGGCTGTGCCCTGGCCAGGGTTCCTCGGGTGGGCACCTCGGAGCCTTACCCGGCGTGGAGGAACAGAGACAGCCAGAGCCTGTAGAACTGGTCTGGGATCTCGGGGTTAAGGAAGGGCAGCAGCCCGCACACCTTGTCCAAGCAGTGCACCTGGGGGCGAGCATGGGGGTCAGTGCCCGGGCCTGGCTGGGTTGGAGGCCTGGGTGTGGGGTGGGCAGAGCTGATACCCGCTGCAGGAGGGCACGCGTGTGGCCAGCTGCAGTAGCTGCCATGCACGGCTTCTCTTTGTGGGGAAGAAGGGGGGTAAAGAATTATGAATTCATTAGGTCATCTGGAAAACCACATGGGGCTGAGCCCCAAAATGGCACCAGCCTTTTTTTTTTTTTAAATAAATAAATTTTTATTGATTTCAGAGAGGAAAGGAGAGAAACATCAACGATGAGAGAGAATCATCAATGGCTGCCTCCTGCACGCCCCCTACTGGGGATGAAGCCCACAGCCCCGCCTGTGCCCTGACAGGAATCAAACCATGACCTCCTGGTTCACAGGTCGACGCTCAACCACTGAGCCACTGGGCAATGCCCAGCGTCTTGTGCCCAGAGCCCCACTGGGTCCCGCCAGGCCCCACCTCACCTGCGAGCAGAGCGTCGCCTCCTCGTGGAAATAGCCGTGCATGAACTCACAGTACTCCCGAGTGGTGATCTCACAGCTGGGGGAAGGGGGGCTGTCAGGGCCCGCAGCACCTACCCACCTTGCCTGGCGCCAGCGCCTGGCCACAGCCAGCACTGCTAGTGGGAAGGCGGTGCCCCTCTGAGAGACCCGGGCTCTGGGGAAGCGCCCCTTCGTCCTGCTCCCACCACAGGGGCCCCAGAGTGGATGAGGGAGGACATGCGCCCAGCGAGGTGCCGGCCACAGGACGCGCTGGGCGGAGGCGGCGGCTCACCTGCCCTTGGTGCCGATGCAGCAGGGCCGGCCCCGGATCTGGCAGTCCATGTGCAGGAAGCCCGTGTGGTTACTCCTCGCCTGCTCCGTGCAGATCTGCGGGGCACCGGCCAGGTGGGGGGTGTGGGGGGAGCCCCTCCCCGCGTTTCCCAGACCGCTCTCTGCCCCAGGTACTCACTGGCCACTTGGTAATGTCGTCAGGCCAGATGTGGGCGCTGCTGGAGGCCGGCTCCTCGCAGGTCCTGGAGGGAGAGGCGTGAGGGGGGCAAAATGAGGGGCTGGGGCACCCACAGCCAGCCACCCCCACCATCCCTGTGGGTGGCACAGACGACGCAACCCTCAACCCCATCTTCTCAGATAGCCTTGCTGAGGGCCACCTGGGACTCCACCTGGGGTCCTGGTGGCACACGGCGCCTGAAGTCCGTTTCTGGCCCAGGTCGGACTTGTCCATGGGGGGCCCCGTGTCGTCCTGCCACTTCACAAAAGTAGCCAAAGTCTCCTGGAGGAGGGGGTGCGCTGGTCAGGCCAGGACGGCCACACCCACCAGGGCCGTCAGGGACCCACTGGGATAGGGCTCTTCCTGTTTCTCAGGACCCGCCCCTGGGTGACATTCTCAAGACCCGGCTTTCACTGGGTTGGGTTGGGGGGGCGGCTCCTTCCTGTGCTGGGCCATGTGTAGGGGTGCGGAGGGCCTTGGACAGGGGTGCATGAGGTCAGGGAGGGCAGAGGAAGGAAGAGGGGGCGTGGTCACTGCCCTTGAAGGGTCCTCCCCAGGCCAGGGCAGTGGACGTGCTACAGGGCTCAGGGTGGACGGCAGCCCCGCCCGCACCGAGCAGTCCTTCCGCTGGGTCTGGATGCAGCCCGAGTGGTCATTCTGGACGCAGCAGCCCGAGTCCCGCTCCAGGTCTCGCTCCCGCAACACCAGCTGCTCGATCTGCTGGTCCTTCCGGATGCAGGGCGAGAACTTGGCTCCCAGGTGGATCAGGTCAATCTGTGTGTGGGGGGTGGGAGTGGGGGGTGGGGAGGGGGGAGTGAGCTCCCAGCTCTGTTGGGTGTCCCCTGATGAGGGGGTACGGGAAAGCCAACTCCTCCCTGCCCAGCCTGGGAGGCAGGGCCCAGGGCTCCTGCTGAGGTGCTGGCTGTCCCCTGGGCCTCACCGAGCTGGGGCCGATCCAGAAGTTCTCCTGCTGCTGGTACTTCACGCTCTCGTACACGCCTTTGTTCCTGAGCACCTGGGCAGCGGCGCCAGGAGGTGGGAGGAGGCGTCAGGGATCCCGGGACAGGGCCACCCCCCAGGGAAGGGCCAAAACGCAAGGCAGTGGCCAACACACCCTCCCACCTGGGCCAGGTTGCTGCTGTGGGAGGCATTCAATGGCCCACGGTGCTGAAGCCTCTCGGGGGGCTGGGACCCCCAGGATGCAACGCACTTCCGCAACCCAACTCACCAGCTGGGTGGTGACGTGCTGGGCGAAGCCCACGGGCGCGATGCCGTACGTGCAGATCACCAGCAGCGTGATGAGGATGTGGACGAAGGTCAGCCAGTAGGTGAAGTAGGGCCTGGGGCAGAGGCCGGGTCAGCACTCCACGCTCAGCGCCCCTGCTCCCTGCACTTCCACTCCCTTCCACTCCGCCTTCACCGGCGGCTTCCAAAAGGCCTCTCTCCCAGCTCCACTGCCCCTGGATAAAGTCTCACATCGGCCCCTCCCACTGGTGGCAAGGCCCTGCTGTGCTCACCCACCTCCCAGACTTCCTCTCCTCTTGCAGTTCCTTGCAGCCACAGGGCCTTTGCACATGCTGGTTCCTCTGTCAGGGAGGCTTGTCCCATTTCTCCTCAGACGGCTAACTGCTGCTCATCCTGACCGCACCCCCAGCTGCTCCCTCCAGCTCCGCCCTCCTCCTCAGCTCATTGGCCACACTTGTCATTACTAAGCGTTTTGTAATTTGGGATCGAATCTCTGTTGGATCACTGCCAACTGTCCACTCTGCGAGAACTGCTCCTCCCCATTCTCTGGCTTCCCCCAAGGTCTTTACATGTACCCCCCCCCCCCCGACCCTGCCGCCCAGTCCTTCCGCTCATGGCTGGGAGGCTAACTGTCCCTCTGACCGCCCAGCCCCCCCTGCTGCATTCTGTTGGGGCTCCGTCGCAGGGCCTGCGGGCAGGCGCTCAATGGATGCTCCTGACGGACCGCTGCCTAGGAGGCCGGGAAGTGGGAGTCCCGGTGGAGAAGAGGCCCCTCCCAGGGCTCCCGGAGTGGACGCTCACCGGTGGCTGTCGAAGCTGTCCAGCTGCCGCTGCACCGTGCTGCTGATGCTGCGGCGGTAGCGGCGGTTCAGCCAGCTGCCCACCATGCCCAGGCCGTAGTCCCGCCTCTGCCGGTCGAAGGCAAAGTGCTTCACCTTGGAGGCGATGCGCGTGCCACGCTTGGCCCCCGGCACCGGGGTGCGGCTGTACTCCTTCCTGCTGGGGCGGTGGTGGTCAGCCCGGTGCCCACCTCACACAGCCCAGGAGGGACTTGTGGTCTGGGGAACCCACTCCCCCAAGATCCCTGGGCTCTGTGGAGCCCTTTCCCAGCTCTGCCACCTCCCTCCTCCTGCAGGCGGGGCTGCCCAGAACTCACAGGGAGACCTGCACCCCGTCGGGGGAGACAGGGGAGGCCGAGCGTGGGATCGCCCGGAAGCAGCTGGCGGAGAGTGGGGGAGACTCAAACACGTCGTCGGGCATGGAGCTCATTTCTTCCTGGGGTGGGGTGGAGTGGCGGACACGAGAAGAGGCAGTATGAGGAGTCCTGGTCCCCAGCTCTGCCCCCGCCATGCAGGTCAAAGGCAGGCTCGTCGCGAGGGAAGCGGAAGGTGCAGGCGTTGGCCCTGGCCGTGACTTTTCTGGGGGATGTCCTGCCCCACCCCCGGGTCCTCGCTGACAGAAAAAACGGGGACCTAGGAGCTCCCCAAGGTGGCACATCCATCCCACCAATGGGCCTCTGGATCCCTCAGGGGCTCCTGGCAGGGATGGTCAGGGCCAGGTCACTCCTCCCAGCTCCCAGGCCACCCCGTCCCCTGCCCCGAGGGCCCGCGCCCCTGCTTGCCTTACTAAAGAACGAGGAGTCAGACGTGTCTGCCCCATCGACCGCATCCTCCTCCAGGAAGCTGGGGTAGGCGAAGCTGCGCTTGACCACCCGGCACCGCGGTCCAGCGGCATCCAGCACCGAGCGCCCCTGTGCACAGGACCAAGGCGTGGGCATCAGGCCTGGGCCGGCGCCCCCATCACCAAGGGGACCGTCAAGCCCTCCCTCTGGGATAGCACCTCGAAGGTGCGATCTGCCCAGAGCGCTGAGGGCCAGGAACACAGCGCCGGCTTCATAGCCCTCGATGCATCCCGCACGGCTGGCCACTGCCGTCTCTCTGGCCGGGCAGCTGACACCCACCACTCACCTTTATTCCTGAGCCTCGTGCCAGCTCCCCGAGGCCTGGCTCCTCCCCCTGCCCATCTTTTTGATCCCATCTCCTGCCATTGTAACTAAAACCACATGGACCCGCCTGCTGCTCCCCCAAAGGCCTCGCCCACTCCTACCTCCGGGCCTTTGCATCGCCTTTCCCTCTGCTGAGAACGCTGTTCCCTTCCCTGCTTTCCTGGCAAACTTTTCCTTATTGTTCTGGGATCGGCTCAAGTGCCTTCCCTGACACTAGCCCTTCTCCTGGGCGAGACGGGCTGCTCCTACTCGGGGCAGGCCCTCCGCTTATCACACCGAATGGTGCCCTCCCCTGGCTGGGCCCTCCCGGGCAGCGAACTGGCTCATTTCCCTCTGCAGCCCCCTTGCCCAGCACCATCCACGGGCTCAGTGAACGGTGGTGAGGGCTGACGGCCCATTTCACTTCCTACTTTCCCAGCCCATCGGTGCAAAACATTTCCCAAGCCAGAGGTGCAGGGGCACAGGAGGGAACCGGGGGCTGGGACGTGGGCCCAGCTGCTGGACTGCAGGCCTCCCTCTGCCCAGGGGTCCCAGGCATCCACCGGCCTGGGCACAGAGGGAGGCGCCGAGATGGCCTCTTGGGGGCTGCTGTGGGGAGCGGGAGGGAGAGTGGACAGAGGCAGGGCAGCCTCACCTTGAGGAGGGCAGAGGCAGCTTGAAAACTCATGTGGGCCACAGACATCCTCTTACGGCGGGGCAGGTGGGAGTGGCCGGAGCGGACGCTGGTGAAGGAGGTGAGCGACAGGACCCCGGGGGTCAGCGGTGGGTGTGGGGCGTGGGGCCGGTCCACCTCATCCGGGTGGCGGAAGGCCCGGCCTCGGGCCAGCGGGTCCACAATCTGGACGGGAGGGAGGCGGTGAGCAGAGCTGCTGGCGAAGTGCCCACCGCCCCCTCGGCCCGATGGGGCCCACCTTGGGCATCTTGCAGGGCTTCGGAGACTCGCTGTCCTGGAAGGAGGGCGCGTCCTGGCTGGGGAGCTCCAGGTCGCGCTGGCACGAGGCCTTGAGGCGGCCGTAGCGCACGCTGCAGTGGTGCAGGCTCCGGCGCTGCCAGTGCTGCCGCTCCACCTCCCAGTCGCCGCTGACCCCGAACCACTGCGCGGTGCCCCTGCGGACGGAGGGGGGTGTGAGAGGACCAGGACAGGGCACGTGCGTGTGAGGGTAACGAGCTGACCACGCACATGTGTGCGCAGGGGAAGTGATGAGAGTTGACGGCAACATGTGTATGCAGAGGGTGACAAGGTATGTGTGTAAGGAGTGATGACAGGTGACCTGCATGTGTGCAGGGCGTGACAAGGTGAAGGGCACATGTATGCAGGGGCAGGGGCAGGGCAGCTCCCCATCGAGCCCCCGGTTCGGTCCCCGTGGCCAGAGGAGCAGAGGTGGAGAAGAGTCCAGAGCATGAGCGGGGCTGGGCCGGCCCCTGGGAGCCACTCTGAGCGGCAGTGGCCACTCCAGCCCCTCGAACCCCTCGGAATCCACCTGTGACTATGCGAGGCCCATGCCCTGCACCCCAGCTTCCCACCTGAGGGAGAAGCCGCTCACTAAGGCCAGCCTATGCCTTCTAAAAGGGGACACAGGGACACGGGGACAGGCCTGTGAGTCCTCGGCCCCGGGGGAGCCGGGCGGGTGGGGTGCTCACTTGCGGATGCTCTGAGACAGAGAGGCCTGGCGGCGGAAGCCGGGGCGCTTCTCGGGGCCCTCGTGCCATCGTCCCCGGGGCTCCTGCAGGCTGACGCTCTTCAGGTAGGCGGGGTTCCTGGGCCTCTGCGGGGGGCGGGGGCAGCAGAGGGTGGGCGAGCGCTCGCAGACAAACCTCAGCCCCGACGCACACCCCGAGCTGCGTTCCTCCCGAGGGTAGAAATCACCATTCCCTAACGTTTCTCGGACCCCCAGCGCGCACTTCCCTGCCTCCTCGCTCAGTGCTCCCCCTCGCGCCAAGGCGTGCGCTGCCCCTGTGTGTTCGAAAGCACCCGTGGGCGGGCGGGCAGCACCAACACAGCCCCTTTGTGCCCAGGCTGCGCGGGGCCCACGCTGGGCCGAGCCGTCCTCAATGAGCTCTTTATGGACCAGAGTCCAGCCGGGGGGAAACACGGACTCATTCCTGTTCTCTCAGAGGAGCAGCGCTGAGGTCAGGCTGTGGGGGCTGAGGACACACAAACCCCTTCACCCAAGTCCCACCAGACAGCCCACGCCCCGAAAGGGCTGGGCGAGGAGATGGAAACAGCCAAGTCCCAGGTGGGCCGGCCAAGCCTGTCCTGGGGACAGCAGCTCCTATTTACCGCCATGAGGTGGCGCTCCTGAGCGCAGGGCCTACTCCCTGCGCTGTTTGGGGCCAGTTGGAGGGGCACAGGCCTAAGCCCGGGGCCACGCGGGCAGCAATGCCAGGGACAGGACAGAGCCTCCTGCAGGGAGCGGAACTGCCCGGAAGGGGTCCCCTGGGCACACCTGGCACCTGTGGCGGACGGGGCCGGCCGCCCTCACCTGGGGCAGCATGCTGGCGTGCTCATCAGGAGCCGCGGTCTCGGGCGGGGGGATGGTGATGGACAGGTTGGGCGGCTTCCGGCTCTGCAGGCGGCTGCCGGACACAGATGAGAGGCTCTCGCCATTCCTGTCTGCAGAGGCCATGGTGGGCAGGCGGGCGGGTGGCTGGAAAGGACATGGGGAGGGGGACACGGGTGTGTAGAGAACCAGAGGGGCCGTGGAGACCCAGGTGCCAGGGCGGGTAGCCCGAACCGAGGACAACAACCTGCCAAAACTGGTTCTAACCTAACCCCGGACAGGAAGTCACAGGGCAGACTGAATCGGCCGAGTGGGATTGGGCAAGAAGGTCTATTTCTGCCCAGTTGGCTCAGTGGTTGAGCGTCAACTTATAGACCCGGTGGTCACGGTTCAATTCCCGGTCAGGGTACATGCCAGGTGGCGGGCTCCATCCCCAGTGGGGGGCGTGCAGGAGGCAGGTGATCAACGACTCGCATCGATGCTTCTCCCCCTTTCCCTCTCCCTTCCTCTCTGAAATCAATACAAATGGGTTTTTTTTAAAGGTCTATTTCTGTCCCCCTTCATCTGCATTCCAGACCAGTGGGGTCTGGGAAGTCCCCAACTCCCACCTCCATCCATTTCTGGTCTCTGCTCGGCAAGGACCACAGGCCGAGAGGAGCAGGACACAGGATGGAGAGCTGCGGGGGCCATGGCTGCCAGGAGGCCGGGCCCTGCCTTGGGCCCTGGGGCAGGGCCGGGGAGGACAAGGCTGGGAGCCGTCTGGTGACAGCCAACGGCCCCCACTGCTGGGAGGGAGGAAGCGGCGGCTCAGCCTCATGCTCAGGCTCGAAAGACACCTGTCCTGCCCCCTCGGCGGCCCAGCTCCTTTTTCAGAGGTTAACCGACACTGCCACCTGTCTGGTGCCTTTTTCTTTTCACGGAGGAAAAATGTTCTCTCTCTCTCTTTTGTTTTTTTTTAATTGATTTTTTACAGAGAGGAAGGGAGAGGGATAGTTAGAAACATCGATGAGAGGGAAACATCCATCAGCTGCCTCCTGCACACTCCCTACTGGGGATGTGCCCGCAACCAAGGTTCATGCTCTGGACTGGAATCGAACCCAGGACCCTTCAGTCCGCAGGCCGACGCTCTATCCACTGAGCCAAAGCGGTCAGGGCAAAATGTTCTGTCTTAAAGACACAAGTAATAGATGTTCGCTGCAAACAAAGAAAAAGGAAGAAGGCTCGGAGGACTGCACAGAGCAGAGGGGGCTGGTGGCCCGCCTGCCGCCCGTCCTGCAGGAGGAAGCGTGTGCCTGTCCTCCCAGCTCCCTCGGCTCTCACCGGTCCTGGGGCGGGCACTGTCCCGTCAGCCACACAGACAGCCCCTTCCTGGCGACTGCAAGGTCTCGCCACGTGGAAACCCAAAGCTCCCTTAGCTCCCGATTGGTCACGACGCCGTGTCATTCGTGCTCAACACTGTCCCAGGGTTTCCTGCTCTCCCTTAAATCGCCGCCCAGCCTGCTCCCCGGGAACTCTGGGCCCTGCGTGGCTTTGTCCCCACCTGGCCCACTCCCGCCCGCCCGACCATGCAGCGGCTGGGGGCCCCTCACTGTCTCCCACCTGGCAAGCCCTGCAGGGAGGAGCTGGGCGGCCTGGGCCTGAGGAGCACACAGGCCTGCGCTTGACTGCGCGTCACCCACGCCCTCGCCGACGGCGGGGGACTCCCTTCCTCCCTCCTGGGCATCGCATGAGCGTGGCCCACAGGTGGCAACACGACGTATTTGCTGACCATCCAGTAAACAGCGGGGAGTAGCCAGCACCGTGGGTCACCCTCCCGCCCACCCAGCCTCCTACCTTCAGGGTGCGGGCTCAGCTCAGGGCGCGCTGGGTCTGTCGCCCAGGTCTCCAGAGCATGTCCTAGCCCCTCCTCGCTCCGCAGGGATGCTCAGGGTCAGCCCGCAGCCGCGTGGACGGGTGGGCGCGTGCGTGTAGAGGTGGAGGCAGACAGCCGCTCGGGCCAGCAGGGCAGCTCCCCGGGCTCTCGGCTAACGCCTGGAGAAAGGAAGGGCCAGTGTTCCCGCCGCTGTCGCTGTGGCTCATTCACGTTTCGAGGTGACATCCACCCGACGTGAAATGAAGCTCGGAAGGGGGTGAGCCCGGCCGGCGCGGCTCAGGGCTGAGCAATTCCCGGGTCGGGGAACATGCCAGGGTTGTGGCTCGATCCCCAGGAGGGGGTGTGCAGGAGGCAGCCCATCAGTGAGTCTCTCTCATCATTGATGTTTCTATCTCTCTCCCCCCGTTTCTCTCTCTGTGAAGTAAATAAAAATATATCTTTTTTTTTTAAGAAAAGGGAATAAGTGGGTGGCACCCGTTGTCTCTGAGAAGTGCCGCTACATATATCCCCACAGCAGCGCACTTTTTTAAAAAAATATATTTTATTGGTTTTTTACAGAGAGGAAGGGAGAGGGATAGAGTTAGAAACACAGATGAGAGAGAAACATCGATCAGCCGCCTCCTGCACACCTCCCACTGGGGATGTGCCTGCAACCAAGGTCCATGCCCTTGACCGGAATGGAACCCGGGAACCTTCAGTCCGCAGGCCGACGCTCTACCCACTAAGCCACACCGGTCAGGGCAGCAGCACACTTCTTAAGTAGAACCTGAGGGCCGCGGGGCGGGCAGCGTCCAGTCCTCTGGTGCTCTGGGCATCATCCCGCTCCGTCCTGAACACCCGTCAGGGGAACATCACCGCTCCCACTTGGTGGGTGGGGAACGGAGGCTCAGAGGAGCTAAGTAACTCGCCCACCTCAGCGCCAGGAAAGGGAGCAGCTGGACACGAGTCACTCTGGCTGCAGGGCTCGAGGTCTCCTTGGGAAACTGGTGCCCCCACCCTCGCTAGAGCTGGGGTGCACTCAGGGCGGGAAGGCACCCTGTGGGGGAGACAGTGGGGAGTGCAGGCCACCGAAAGTCTTGGCCGGCACCTGAGCACTTTGCAAACGGCGGTCTCTAGAGGGCCCGGAGCACCCAGAGGAGCCACAGAACTGCCATGGGGTGGCCCAGGGGCTGGGGCTGGGGGTGGGCCCTCCTTTGAGTCCACAGGGCAGCACCCCTTCGCTCTACGTATTGGATCGGAGCCTCTGGTTCTGAACTTGGGGTGGGGAGGGGATTCTGGGGAGGGGTCAGAAGCAGAGCAGGGCTCCAGACACTTCCTGCTTCTTTGACACCCGACCAGCAGACTCAGGCGTCCTTCCTTCTCTGCTCAAGCACGGGGAGTGCTGAGCCCAGGCCCCAGGGCAGCCCAGGGCAGGGCAGTCATGGGCAGGTGGCCCCTCAGTCCCGAGAGCCATGTGACGGAGCCCACTCTGGGGACAGCTCCAAGACGACAGCCTCACCTGGGCCCCACATGGAAAGTGGCCCGGCCCAGCCTCCTTCGGGACCAGGGGGCAGAGAGAGGGCAGGCGGTGAGCTGTCCTGGGAAACGGGCACCAAGAAGGAAGGCAGGCGGACACCAGAGGAAGGCAGAGGTGAGCGGGGCTGCCAGGCCCGAGCTCTGGTCAGGTCAGCAAACAGGCAGGATCCTTATGGAACTCAGAGCAACCACACCCCACCAGACACATCCCGTCCCCCCAGCTCCCACCTCCTCTTATCTGAGGCCTGGCACCTGGCATGTAGGCTCCACCCTGGCTGCCTGGCTCACGCCTACCTACGAGCTGCTTTCAGGAAAGTAAAGTGTCACTTCCCCCAGGAAACCTCCCTGCCACCACCAAACAAATCAACCCGCTTCCCGCCAGCTCCTGCAGCACCCGCAGGTCTGCCTACGTGGGTGTCCCTGCCTATGTGTGCGTGACATACAGCCAGCCCGAGAGCATGCGCGAGGGGCACATGCAAGGCGGCAGGTGGTCAGTCCATATGCACCCGTCAGGAACGGTCACCCTCAGCCCTGCAGCTCCTCGGGGAGCCCCACTGAGGGCCTGGGCCCCGCCCGGCTGTGCCTGGGGCTGAGAATGGAGGATGCTGTCCCAGATTGAGTCCCCGGTGGACGGCCTGTCCCCAACCCCAGCACAGCCCAGACTCCCAGCCAGCCCTCTCATCCCTAAGGCCATACCACTCCCCACTGGGACCCCTGGCCCAGGACCCGCTGTGCTGCTGGCATCAGCGCCGACCTAAAGGGGGGGTGAGGGCGCGGGCAGTGTCCTGGGCCAGTCCTGGGAGACATGTGACGGTGGTATGCCAGCAGCAGCTCGGACCCCAGGCAGGTGATGGACAGGAGGGCTCCAACCCTCACCCCGCCTGTGGCCACACCTGAGGCTGAAGGACTGAAGAGATGGGGCTGCCCCAGGAATCCTGGGGGTTCTGAGAGTGGCCTGCCCTCAGGAGCAGAGACAGGGGTGGGGCGCATTTTCTGGGGAGCAGTGTGGAACCTAGCAGAGCCATGTACCCATCTTCACTGAGCGGTGCCAAGTCCTAACCTGTGAGCCCCTCCCCAGCCCTTTCCTTAGGGCTCAGGAGTGAGGGTCAGGGGGCGTCAGTGCAGGGGTGGGCACACCCACTCTGGACCCTGCATAGCCTGAGTCTAGGGCGTGGAGGAGCCAGGGCTGCAGACTCGGGCAGAACAAGGGCTGGAGCTCCGGGAGCGTCCCCCCCCCCACTTATCTCCTGCGCCCCAGAAGTGCTTGCTCACTGCAGGAAATTGTGACATCCTGGGACCAGGCTTCCTCCTGGCCCAGTCACATCCGCTGCTCTCAGACCCCGGCCACGAGTGGGGAGGAGGGAGGTCTGAGGGCCTGTCCGCCTGGCTCAGCCGCTGCCACCTGCCTAAGCTGAGCCCAGGCTCGGTGGGGCCTTCCCCAGGAAGGGTCCTCAGCCCAGAGTCGTGAGGAGACTCCTACGGAGCCTGGGGAGAGGGAGGAGGCTTAGGGTGGGGTCCATGGGGTTGGGGTGGTACAACATTCCAATCATCATGGGTTGAGGCACCCCTCCCCCCACTTCACGCTCAGCAGCCTAGGCCCAGCACTGAGCTGCAGCCTCAGGAGAAGCCGGTTTCCTCACTAAAGGGCGGGGCTGGGCACTACCAGCCAGGGACGCTGCGTCCAGGGCACGTCTCTCAGGGAGGGTCCCCAATAGCACCCCGGTGCACCCAGGCATGGTGGGGGGTGCCTCCCCACCCGCCTCCCCGTCTGCCCCCAGTGCCACCTGCACCAAGGAGTCTGGCTCCAGCCCCTCCCCCTGGCTGTACCTGCCAGCCACCAAGCCACACCAGCAGGTTCCAGAAGCC
>PVJC01009985.1:0-44671 GCA_004026665.1 Murina feae
ATCTATCTATCTATCTATCTATCTATCTATCTATCTATCTATCTATCATCTATCTACACACATAAGATCCATGTTTAGAAATACCAAGCAGAAGGGTTAAGATTATAAAGGTAAATAAATTGAAACTCAGCATCCATAAACAATGAAAAGAAGGGGTGTAGTAGGAAAAGAAGACTAGATTACAGGTAACATGAGAAGATAATTTCTACCCCTCAAAATTTAGGATCCATTACTTCTGAGAGAAACTGTAAATATAGTTGCTTTGCAAATGATTTATTTAATATTTTTGTAGGTGAATAATAAGCTTCAAATAATTTCATAGTATAAATTAGAAATAGTTTAAAAAACATATTTTCCAAGAAGGAAAAGCTGTACATTTTTAAACAACAGTGATTCTTTCTAGCTTGTTCTAGTTCTAGTCGGTAGGTTAAGCAAAGGATAGACGAAATTTCATTTTTTAAATACCAGTTTTGTGAATAGCTTCCAGTTTTAGTAATAGTAGAGCTCTGTTGGGAACTTCTTTAAAATGAATTCTTAGCATTAAGGTTAAAAAATAATAATAATTCAGATTCAGGGCCTGGATGGATCAGGTAAATATGTTACAGGTTTAAAACTTACTACTTGTTTATAAAGGTGCTTTGATTCTGAGTCTGATGGAGACCTTTAACATAGTTAACAATTTCTGGTGGCATCCGTTCCCTACAATCTATGTACCACTAATGAAACCTGCTTTGGCTAAGTCATGCTTATACTGTGCTAAAGGACTTTTTTAAAAAAGTTTTTCCAATCCTAATGTCTGATGGGCTGTTTGAGAAATGAAAATCTTTAAGAAAATCAAGAAAATCAAGTTTGGCACCTGCTTAAATGGTTGTTTCACAATATGTTGAAAAAAAACAAGCTTAATCTTCCACGAATGCATTTCTGAGTCTCACATTGGTCCTTGGGTGCATATAACACAATACAGAGATATGCAAGTGATACACCTGCTGGTTTATTTGAGGCAGTTCTCTCCGTTAATGTTATGAATGGTTTTATAGTGGCATTTGGATGAGCATAACTGATAAATCCCAGTCCACTTGCTTTCTAAGTTCACTACTTAGCATTCTTTAATTCACTGGTCTTATAGCATTTTGAAATTTAAGCATACAGTTAAAGGATTGAGATTTTTAAGTTCAACTATGAAAGGAGACCTGGAGAACAGGTTAATTTGGGGCTAGATTAAGATCATTTATCATTTTACAGGTAAAAAAATTGAGGTGGTGCAGATAGAACTGATAGGTGATTGGTGTCAAGATAAGTGGTTGTGAGAGCATCACTGGAACACAAACTCCTCACCCGCCTCCTGTCCACAGCTCTGTCAACACAACTGAATACGACTATTTAGAGATGAGAGAAATATACTTCTAATCTTAAGTCATCAGAAACTTACTTAAAACAAGCATAAACTATTAAGTTATACTGCCTTAGGCCTGCTACTTTCATTCTTATTCATAAATAACACTTCACACATACTAAGTGGTTGATAAATATTTGTTGAAATGAATTAAGTTTATTCAAGGATAAATATAGTATCACTCAACTTTCCTGAGCTTCCCTACATTAATATTAATCATGAAATTCACTAGCTCTGAGGTTCTACCTACTCAGGAATGGTATCTGCCCTTTACTTAGCAACTGTTGATTCTGGGAGACCCCGAAGCAGGTGGTCTCCAATGTGTTCATGAAAATGTCATCTCGTGCTGTTTTGCTTGGACTCAAGGAGCCTCATTTATATCTCTGCTCTCTCAACCTGTCATTTTAATATGGCCCCACAGGGCAGTGACATCCTGCTATCGTGGCCACCCTGCCCTACCAAATGCCAAAGGTGTTCTCTTATCAGGGATGCAGGTGGGAGAATGACTCTCCCCACATTTCTGTGATTCTTCTCTCCCTCCAGCACTGCTAGGTCACACAAGCTAGTGAGTAGAGGAGCTAATGTTTGAAGTTAGTCTGGCTTCGGTCTCTGAGCAACTACCCTAAACTAGAGTGTGGCGATGACATTCTTTCTTCCACATTCTCCTCCAGTCTCTGGGGATCAGGCACAAACATGCCTTTCTTCCATTTTCAGCCAAACAAACATTTGCTCTTAAATTTATTGAATAGGTCCTTTGTAGGGGAATGAACTGGAATGGGCTTCCTCTAGTTTCATTTTCTATAAATATCCAGCTCTGCTCCAACTTCTAACCCAACTCATTGCAATGAAACAGCAAGCTCTTTTATTTTTGATATTATTTTATACTTATCTTTGTATTTTCATAATGACTTATTGATATGAGAAACACAGTCTTATTTTGAAAAGCCAAATAGCACTATTCAATTGTTTGTTATTCTGTGATACATATCTTTATGATGCTGCTGCATTAACAATAACTAACATTTAAGTGGCTTAAAAGCTTTTTATAGCTCATGGGTGTGCAGGTCAGACAAGGCAAGTCACATGACTTAGCTCAGAGGTAGCAGGGAAGGATGGATATCCCCCTAGTCTATTAGGAGGTACCACAGAGTTAGGATACAAAAGGTTTGAGTATAATCCTGTTACAGGGACGGGATGAAAACAATAATCCATTTTACCACAGTTGGGAATAATGGCAATGACAATAGTGATAATGATGATGATAATGATGATGATGAGGAGGAGGAGGATATAAGCAATATTAAGCTATATTCACCCTGAAATTTTTATTCTTAATGTTAAAAACCTAATAATGCTTGCACAAGCTGTTTTCATGAAAGCTGGTGTGTTTACAGGAATCAAAGCTTATGCTGTTGCTATTATTATTATTACCATTTATTCACATATTTGTGTTTTTCTACCTTTAATGATGCGATAGAATAGTGAGCTCTTGACAGTTCTTTTGTCCATGCAAAAAATATTTTCACCCAGCTCAATGTCCTCTGCTTAGATTAAGATAAAGAAAACACATTGGTTCTATCTTATGGAAACAAGGATGAATGATAGCTTATTGGAGCAATAAACATTGTTGCCATTTAGATAAGAATATGCACAATGGACAACAATTTGCTTGGCACTTTTAAGTTTTTATGTTTCCATAATATACTGCATAAGCATTGCATTTATTTATTGCTATCAAGATAGAAGAAAATAAAAGTTACCCCATTAGTACCATAGAATTGTATTCCAATATGTTTCATCACCTGAGGGACATTCCACAAGCTATGAAATTCTCAATAAAATTGGAAACCTCATTGAATTGTCTCACACTGAGTTGAATACCTATAAAACTACAATTTCATTGGCAAGTGCTGGCCAGCAAAAATTGGAAACACATTGATTTACATTATCATAGTTTAATATCTTTTAACAGACATTGTCCCTAGGTTCACTCCTCAAATAACTTTCTTCTATCTTTAAACCTACCGCTTCTGTGAGACTTCTTTCCTTAGGAATCTCATCTATTCTCATGCTCTAAGCACCAATGGATCCTGAAATTGTGCCTCTAGACCAACATTTCAGTCTCCTTGACAATCTGCCTTATGTATCCTACAAGGAACTGAAACTTGGCAGGTTAAAAAACAAATCCATTCACATCCTCTCCTCAATATTTCCCAAAATGTGTTATTCCTCTTGACTTTTTCATTTCTGTAAATAGGTCTAGTGTATTAAACTTGGAGCTCTTATCCTCCCCACACCTCTTTATACTTAATCAATGCAAATTCTATGTCTATAGAGCGTAAGTATTTTATTCCCATATTTCAATTTTTACTGCAATTCCTCTACTGTAGAACCTTCTAATTCTCAAATTCTTTTTCTTAAAAATATTTTATTGATTTTTTACAGAGAGGAAGGGAGAGGGATAGAGAGCCAGAAACATTGATGAGAGAGAAACATTGATCAGCTGCCTCCTGCACACCCCCTACTGGGGATGTGCTCGCAACCAAGGTACATGCCTTTGTCTGGAATCGAACTTGGGACCTTTCAGTCCACAGGCCGACGCTCTATCCAAACTGGGCTCAGGGCTAATTCTCAAATTCTTTGAAAAATCTTTCCAGGTGTAGTTCTCAGGTTTACTTTGCTTGCTTTCTTAATTCATCTGTAACATCCCACTGTTGATTAAGCTTCCTAAAGTACAGTTCCTCCACTACTCCAAACTTTATCTATCTGTGGGGTCTGTTTCAAGTGTCATTAACTTGGATATGACTTTTTCTAGTGTCATAAGCATATATAATGTCTTCTTCTTATGAATTTCCTTGTGAATTTTATCATTCACATATTGCCACCCAGGACTGATCATTTTTCAAATGTGATCAATTTTGTGTTTGTGCCTCCATTTTCCTATACTAGCTCAAGATTGTCTCCTGATGCCAAAAAGAATGCCACTTATCTTCCTGTCTTATTATTTGCACATAAAAGATGAACTTTCTTACTAGATTTAATCAGCATCTCAATTCAGGCCCTGTGAATTCACACTTTATTTCTAGAAAAGCCAGTATCCTTATTTTTCTTCCAATGCTTATGCAATTGAGAGATGATCTGGAGTCACAGCAATACTCAGAACATAAGTGCTCACAAGTAACTATTAAAATTCCTTTGCTTTTATTTATTGGAAAGCATTTTTTTCCCGAACTAAGGAAGACATTAATGTCCTCTGTTGGGATAAAGTGTCCATTAAAAATATTGGAGGTTGTTCTCTTTGAAGAGCTGGGGTATTGGGTCAGAAGCTCTTGTCATTGACAGATCTGATGTAAGTACCTTCCACAGAGTAGCTGTTACATATCTTTTGCATGAATTTACTCAGATGGCATTGATTTTAAAAGTGGTGTGTTTTTGGTACAAGTAAATGAGGCATCCCACTTTGTCTGAAAATTTGGTAAAAACTCGATTTGCAGGAGAAAAACAGGGAGATATATATAATTTGTATGCCCAATAATTCTTTCCTAAGTATCCCTCACCGTTGCTATTTTCTGTTTCTCTTTATTACCCAATCTAAACCAGCATGAACTGTTTCTCCCACGAGACTTAGAGTTGAACATGTGCTGAATCTTGCAAGCACATTTGCTATGAAAATAAAAATAAATATGGTTCATTTGAGATGATCTCTTCTTTTCCTGGCTGTTTTTCGGGTTGCCTGATTCTGATAGTACATGCTCTCCCTCAGCTTCTAGTTCATGAATTGACAGTAAATAAACCATGATTCTCTGGTGCGAAAATGGACAATTCAGCAATTAAAGAGACAGAAAATGGAGATAATATATTTACTTTAACACTGCCTCCATTATTCTAAACCCCTTAGCAACAGTAATAAAATATTTTAAAAGAGCTCTCAGATGCAGTAGAAATTTAATTTTCTTCTTAGAAAGGGGAATGTGTTCATAACTCACCAGAGAAGACAGAGCTTATAAGTTATTCAGTTCTTCTTATTGTGATAAAACTGGGGTACAGAGTTATTCACTTTCTCTTTCAACGCGGCTGATACACATAAAGATAAATAATTGAAGTAAAAGTTAATGCATGAATTACAAACTGTTACTTTGGGAAAAATAAAGTCTTGGTGGTTTTAATATTCTACAATATCAGAATCTTTCTCTCCCTGTTTTCATCCTCATCCTGCAAAAGGCTTTCCTGATGCTCAGATGTGAGAGTGCAGTGTGGGGAGATAATAGGAAGCAGCTGTTACCTATGCTACACTCACACGGGTCGTGAAGCCAAGCACCCCACTCACCTGTGGAATGAGCTTTTCAGATAGTCACTCTTCACCTTTGCTTTGCTAGCTGCATAAGGCACTGGGTGCTTCCTGGTATAGGAGATTTGGGAGGAATGGGGCACATTATCCTTAAAGAACTGTTTTAGGCCAATGTCTAATTTCAGTCACAGCATTGCAGCAGGTATTCGGGAAACATCATCTCTAAACAATGCCATTTCCATTGACATCAAGTTTAGTGTGAGAGATGTTTATGTTTATGTAGAGTTTAAGTATGTTTTTAAATATCACTTTTTTCTTATAAAAGTAATTTGTGGATTTAAAACCCTGGAAGATTTTTACAAATACTTAGAAGGAAACAGCATTTCCCATCCCATTGATAACAATGCAGTGTATTTTATTTCATTTATTTTATTATGCATGCACATATATATATGTCTATGATCATATATGTGTGCATTGAATATTACATTTCAATATACGTGTGTATACATATGTATGTATACATGTATAAATGTATGCATTTGAAGATTGCATTTTCCTATTATGTTGTTGTTGGCAATACTCCCATGTCATGAATTGTGAAAAATATTACACAAATGGCTATATAACAGTCAGATAACAGATGTAGTCTGATTCATCTATTCATTCTTCTATTATAAAACATTTTTTGTCCGTTTTTATTATAAAATGTGTTGTAGTGAATCAACTTCTAAGGAAAGTTACTTTTATACAGTGAACTATCTTCTTTCAAAGTTTATCATATTCTAACTAGGTTACTGTTTTCATAGTAAAGACAGCTCTTTTTATTAAAAATATGCCAAAATATTGCTTATGATACATGATACAAGTGTAATTATTTGGGACTTTTAAAACTATAGGTCCCTTTCTCACAATAATTATTAGTCCTTTTATCTGGCTGTGTTTTTCTAACTCTGTTTAATAACTTCTGTCTGAAACTGCTTCCTTCTGGAACTCTGTAAGGCTGTGCTATGTAGGTTGATCTCTTATCTGCATGAACAGTTTTTGTTTTACTCTGCTCATATTTCAAGTAACAACCACCATGTAGTACTCGGTCTTCTCTCTGGAGGAACGTCATTTTGAAGACACCAATAACCAAGGCCATTTGAATTAAACCTATCTTTGTTTACACACATCTCGTACTAGTAGAAAAGACCCTGAGTTGCAGAATACACTCTACAATTTCCCCTTTCTTTACTGAACACAATTCTATTAGTTCTGCTACTGATAATAGCAATGCCCAGGGGCCATTCACAATATATGCCAAATATTACGCAAAGTAATTTCTTTTTATTCATCTAAATTAGCCTTCAAAAAATTCCGTGAGAGGGGTATGGTTATTCTTATTTCACAAATAAGTGATATGATTCCCAGGGTGCTATTTGCCCAAGGCCTATATGACCCTAAAGAGCAGCTATAACCTATTACACTATCCAGGTGCATCATAATCCATGCATTGAGCACAAAGCATTGCCATAGTCACAAATAGCTCCTTGGTAAGTCAGTTTTTTTTTCTTAATAACTAATACAAAACTCAATACAGAGCTTAACCATGGAGTCCAACAACGATCCAGAGAGAAAGCAATTCAGAATTTGACCCTGAAATGTGAGGCGATAGATCATCTCCTTTTTAAACTTTAATAAGTCCCGTACTTGCGTGCATCCCTTTCCAGTGCATAAGATGTTTTCATTATCCCAGTCCACTCATTCCCGTCCTCCTCAGCCAGTCGGGCCTGGATGCTGGATGTGGGCTGGGCATCTTGATGAACAAACAACACAGATATGCTGATGTGTAGAGCTGTGGGGCTCAGCTTTGCTGGTAGTATGAGTCCATTCTGGGGAAAAACGTTCTGTTTTGGGCTATGCAGCTCCCCGTTCACCTCCTTTGTTTACTTCTTATGGCTCCAGAGTGCCTGGCTTTCTCCTTCCACATCTGTTGTCACTTTTGACTAATATTTCTCTCCTGCAGAACATATAGTCTCACTATCATTCATTCTTCTGATTAAGAAAGAAACTGATGACTTCTTTTGCAGTTTTCCTTCCAGGCAGGTTACTTTATCTGTTAGCAACGAAGAAACAGTACAAATGTAATTTTTAAAAAGATGTGGCCAAAAGCCTGTTGGAGTGAGGAAGCCTTAAGCATACAGTCCCCATAGCAAAGGGCTCTAATTGTTAAGAGCATCAGCTGGCAGTGTAGACCTGGACCTGGTCCCAGTCCCCTCACCTGCCCACGTGATCTAACCTGTCAGCGGCTCAATGCCCACGTGTTTAAAATGGAAAAGCTGTAAAATTCAGCTGTATTCCATAGTATAGATTGCAATGAAGGTCTTCTCTGTTTTGTAGCAGTGGGCAAAAAGGGAAGTGGAAAAGGAAGCCCTGATGGTAACGGAATGGAGTACCTCTCAGTACTCAGCTAGCTGGGGTGCTGTAGGGAACCATACAAGGTCAGTAATTGCTTCCCAGTTAACTGTCAATAAATACATGCAGTCTGATTGAATTCAAGTCTACTAGCCAAAGATAATTATTGCATTTTAAAGTGTATTAAAGTTGTCCTTAACCTTGTCAAATTGCTGAAATTGAAAAATGCTAGTATGATTTTCACTTCGGGTTATTTCCGTGATCCCTCCTCACATTCTTTCCCTTCCTTGCTGGCTGCTGAACTTTATGTTACCTCTTTAATTTTGCATCTTTGTTTCCTAGCATAAGCTCATTTGCATTTCTAAAATCAGATGTTCCTTTCATATAACACAGTATCCTAATTAAAATATTAAAAGCTGCTTTTTGAATGAAGAGAATTTACATTGCAATGAAAAATGCTCCGAGTGATACAGGATGTTTTCTTTCTATATTTCAGTGACACTTTCTCTCTAAATTATTTCAAGTTAGGAAGTTAACCCTCTCAGTCCTTAGAGAGATTAAAAGTCTGGGGGAGAAATAAGCAGCAAAAAGAACTGTGACAAAAAAAATGTTGTTGAATTCTCAGTCAAATTTTGTAAAAAAATACTTTAATGTACTTGTTTTCTAATTGACTCCTACCAAGGGATCATATGTTCTCTAATGATTGATTGATGAACTCACACGGCCTTTACATGCAGAGGAGATTTATCACATTATCTGGCTCGTTCTTCTCTTTACTCTGCGGAAACCCTTTCTCTTGTTTCCTGTTCCTTTTCCTTCCCTACCCTTTCCCTTCCCCCCACCCTCCCATCTCCATTCTCATCCCACTCATGCTTGCTGAGATGCTTGAGTAAATCCTTAAAATTTCCTGTAAATATCTATGCATCTATATGTATTTTATGTTAACTAATGATGCCTTATGCTGTTTCCTACTCTCCTTACCCAAAGTCCTAGAACTGAATCCAGCAAGACTGGGCCAGCTTCCTCACTCTAGAATGCTTTCTTGCCCCACTTCCTCAGAAGCATGTACTGCCATTCTCCTCTTGAATTTTGCGATTGTAATGGGAATAAGTGATAAGTCATCAGGCTTTGTTTCCTAAGAGTATTTGATGCAGCCCAGAACCTCATTGTCCTGAGGGACAAACAAGGAAGAAGGGGGCAGGAGAGTCAGGGTGCTGCATGAGGCCAGCTCCAGTCAAAAGAAAAGAAAGGAGAAAAGGTCATGTTAAGGGCCTTTAGAATACATTTGGCTTAATTTACGTCAGCTGGGACTCGGTGGGAGGGCAAAAGCCACGCCCTGAGGGCGGGATCAGTCAAAGACTGGACGCCACTCAGTCTGACTCTCCTGCCCAGTGTGAAGGGGGTGTTTCTCATGATGTCAAAGGCCCACCCAAATGTGAGGTAACTTACTGTAATTCAAGTATTTAATAAACAGCTTTCGGAGCTGGCTCTCCGTCTGTGTGCCTGACCCTCCAGAGGGCAAGTACCACACCCAGCCCAAGCTTTTAATCTATTTTATGTCTGTCTTTCACTATTCTTTAATCCCGAAAGCACCTCCTAGGTTGCTCGAACGGGTTTAAGTCTCCCCCTCCATGCAGGACGCGGAGAGGAGACCACAGCCCCAGCACGCCTGCTGTAAGGTCATAAAGAAATGAAGTTTCTGAGTAGTTATACCTAGAATAGTGTATTTACATGGTGAAGTACCTTGGTGATGTTAAATCTTTATTGCATTCCTGAAAAACATGGAACGTACATTGTATCATTTTTCATAAATTAAGGGATTCACTTGTGCTGATCTTTTTTCTTTACCACAGTTGTACAAAGCTATAAAATCGTTTGATGCCAAAATTTCTGATTCGAGTACGAGTTCCTTGTCTTATGAAATTGAAGAGTGAGTTCACGGACAAAGACGGCAAGTGGTAAGCGGACTCAGTTTATGGAGAGACAGATGGACTTCCTGCAGCAAGGGGCAGCAGGGAAGGGGCCCAAAGCAGACCACCAGGTTCCAAAGTCCCATGTCCCTTAAGCCAGCCCTGGGAAACATCTTGCCGTCTGTGTAGTTGTCTGCATTTATGCAGCTTCCCACCCTAACAAGGTTATAGACTTTAAAAAAGCAAAGGCTCTTTTCTACCTTACCTTTCACTGTATTCCAAGCCACTAGTAAAGCACTGTGCACATAGTAGGGTTAATTAATATTTGTTCCATATGTGAGGAATGATCATAAAAGTGTATATCCCCCTTATGCATTTAACATAATAGCATGAGTATTTCTCTATGTTACAGTATTTACTTTTAAGGATTTTTATGTGGTTTACCATCTGTTCGTTGCATAAAAATCAACTGCAAGATTGTTGGACTCTGACTTATGTTTATCACCACTATAAACGAAGGTTTTTAGCAGTGCAATCTCCCTCATCAGTTCTTACTATATCCTACTTTCCCTGCACTTCTCTAAACTACAGCTAAATCTTTGTTTTAAAAAGACAGGAGCAAAATCCTAATTCAGAGACTAATGAGCATGGCAGAGCTAATGAGAACCATCCTAAAACTTCCTCTATGGTTCTTTATGCCTGCTGGCTGACTTTGTAGTTTAATGACATCACAGAAGCACGAAAGACCTCCCTCCCCTTTCAAGAGTATGGTCTCTGTTATTCTAGTGACATTTAAAATTCACTTTCTGACTCTGATCACCAATTTTACATAAAAGCATTGAAGACATTGTTTATCTTTCAATTTAACTTTGTTATTAGATAGCTAGTGATAATCATTTATTCATTAACTAATATGATTATGATTAGCTACAATATTATGTGAGGTTCTGAGGCCCAGGTAAGTGGGATTAGCAGCCATGTGAACCAAATTTATGACACACTTCAAGATCAGAGATCTTAACAGAAATATGTAAAGTATATTGTGATAAGGGATGTTTCTCTTCCGTGTGTGGCTTTCATTTTACACTGGTATCTGAGAAGCTGCAGCAGTAAGAGCTATGGCCTGAGACTTAGATGAAGAGGTGCTTGTCGGGTAAGGGAAAATTTATCATATTTTTAAAATAATTTTTATGGTTGAAATCCATAGCAGAGGACAATATCCTGACTTTTCTGAAAGCAATTCAAAATATTCAAGTAAGTTCACTTTCTATAGTTTAAATGGGAGGTAATTTGAATATACAATTAGAAATCTATATCCTTAATATATAAAATATAAGTAATCCATATGAAAACTATCAAGCAAATCTGTAACGTATCATCTCTTAAATCATTTTCAAAAAGTTGTTTGGAAACTTTGCCAAGCAACAATCAGTTACAGATCAGAAAGAGACTTCTTTACATCTTAGAGAAGGTTAAAGCTAGATTGTCATTATTGTCTGGGAAACATGAATCGATTTAAAATATAAATTATTTTTGGGTACTGGAATAATATCTCTTTCAGGTGAGAGTTCTGGGTCCTTTATGCAAATATTATTACCTGAGTATATCTGAAATTTCCTTTTAAAATCATCTTCAAAATAAGGACAGATCAAAGTACAGAATCCTAAATCAAAACAAGCAATCTTAAAAAAACAACAGCCTTTTATTTTTGTTCTAGTTAAAAGCACGTTAATAAATGCTGTCTCCTCGCCATCATTACAGAGAAGCAAATTTCACATTGACCCTCTCAAATGCTTACCCTGAAGAGCAAGAGGGCCTTGTAAAAACTAGGAATGTAGGAAACTGCATTGTTTTATACGCTGAGGATAACAGCAAATAGTAACTGTAAAAAGTAATTAAAGGTACTCAATGGAAACATGTATAAAACTTTTGTGTATAACTTTGTCTTACCACTTTGGGTTGTTGTGATATGCTTATATTTCTTTTCTCTTCTGACATAAAGATCTAAAGGAGAATACCATGTCCCATTTATCTTGATTTCATTGGTACCTAGAACAGATATCTGCCTCACGATAGGCTCTTAATATGTGTTTAAAGAACTGGAAAAAAAAGTCCCTTTAATAATGGGGTGTTTTTGAATAAATATGTCATGGACAAGATAGAACTTTGCCCCGCTGTTAATTTTGTCATATGTATAACCTAAAAGGACTTGTAAATGGACTAATTAGGTAATATTTACTCTGGATTATTTTTCTATCCATGGAACAATTGTATATATTTTACCTTAAGTATAAAAGCAACTTAAAATGATATCATCATAGTAAAGGTATGAAATTTTCTTTAACCTTCAGTTTCCTTTAAAAATATCATAATCTTTAACTACAATGAGAAAATTCGTAAGTTGAAATTAATTATTTACAAGGCTCTAAATAAATCAGATGTCCCAGAATGAATATGCATTCTATTTTACCTTATTTTTAAATAATCTAAACAAAATAACTGAATTACTGATGTTTCACATGGGCTAAAATAAATTCTTAGATTTGCTTTATAAAAATCTACTGCATACTTAAGATAATATCAACATCTTATAAGAATAATGATAACCAAACATAATACACAGGAATGTTCTTTGAAAATTATTCTAAATACTTTTAGTAAAGCTCAAATATTGGTTTCAAATAAGATTGTCTCATGAGATGTCCCTTGGAAATAAAAATAAAAATTAAAAAATAAAGAAAACTAGAACTCAGTGGTAGGATTAAGACTCAAGTGGTTATATCTTATTTGTGACTTGTCTAATCTGTGGATAATTGAGAGTTGATGTTATAGAATTATAATGGTGTGCAAGGAAGTTTTTGTATTGAAATTGTTACCTTGTGTCCAGCCAGTGTTGCTCAGTGGTTGAATACTGACCTATGAATCAGGAGATCAGAATTCAGTTTCTAGTCAGGGGACATGCCTGAGTTGCAGGCTCGATCCACAGTAGGGGACATGCAGGAGGCAACAGATTAATGATTATCTCTCTCATCATTAATGTTTCTATCTCTCCTTTCTGAAATCAATAAAACTATATTTTTTTAAAAAATGAAATTGCTCTTTTCCTTTTAGGCATAGAATATAATATAGTCCTGAAATCACATTATTTGGTCTGAGAATATTGTTTCAATATCTATCTATATATATAAAAGCCCAGTGACCAGAATGGCAGAATGACCAGAATGACCAGAATGACTGGTTGCTATGAAACTCACTGCTGCAGCCAACCAGCCTGATCCAGGCCCCGATTGGCTCCCAACACCCCGATCAGGGACAGGGACAGCCAGCCAACCACCAAGGCCCCTCACCACCGCTGGTCCCCACCCATGCACTAATTTGTGCACTAGGCCTCTAGTTCATTGTAAGTTAAATGCTGCTTCTATTTAGTTAATGTATCAAAAACAACAGAAAATATTTTATTTGATTTCCATTAAGAAAAAAGCAATCATTGTTTCCATTTTATGAGTACATCCATATAAATGTATTAGATATCACATGTCAACTTATTACCAGATGTATACTTATATCTACAATGATATTAACACCTTTTGTATTTATGTCTAAATTATTGGCATACACATTTATATTACACTAGTGGCCCAGTGCACAAAATTCATGCACATTAAAAGGGGATTAATTAGAGGAAATATTTTTATATTGCTATTTGCCCTTTATAATAGAAGTGTCAGAGATTAAAGAAAATTAGTAAAACATATATGAAAATCTTCCTCCTGTCAGAGTCTGGGGTGCACCATAGAACCCAGAGTCAAGTCTTCACCCACGTGCACCTCAAAATTGCTCGAGACCCAAACCTGGACGGCCCCCCTTCATTGGGCTAGATCCAGACCCGGCCTGTCCCACCCTGTCAAGCCCTGCCAGGTGGGGGGGGGGGTTGCAGCCTCGGTCTCTTGGGTGCCAGGTCAGGAGGGCACAGCCTGAGGTCTCCCATCAAGCCCTGCTGGGCAGAGGGAGTGGCCTGTGATCCCCCAGCCTGGCACCAGGGCAGGGGGCATTGCCTGAGGTCTCCTGGCCTAGCACCAGGGCGGAGGGCACACCTTGAGGGACCCGTCAAGTCCCACTGGGCAGGGGGCACAGCCTCAGGTCCCCTGGCCTGGGGCTGGGGGTGGGGCATGGCCTGAGGTCCTCCAGCCTGGCACCAGGGAAGAGGGTGCAGCCTGAGTTCCTCTGGCCTGGTGCCAGGGTTGGGGGAGCAGCCTGAGATCCCCTGTTAAGCCCCATGCAGGAGGTGGGTGGGTGTGCAGCCTCAGGTCCCTGCTGATTGCTCCTTAAGGCTCATTATGGGAACTTAGCCTCAGCTGTGGATGCAAACTGACCGGAGTGATGGTCAATTTGCATATTCCCTCTTTATTATATAGGATATACATCTGTATCTCAAAAGAGTTTTCTAAGTCCTCATAAGTCCAGAGGCATGTTAATAGCAAGAAGCACAATTTACCTGGCTCCTGAATCCATGCATACAATGTGGGAACTTAACCTTCTTCAAAAGTACCTCAGTTGTTTTTGGGATTCCCAAGTGTCTCAAAGGTGTGTGCCATCTCTTCATGTTCTCCTGCTCACGCTGTTCCCTTCCTGGTTGTTCTCTGCATAGCTCATTGAAGGCAGTATCCTTCCAATACACCTGCCATCAGCACTCTCTGAAGAAGGTCAAGGTCTAATCAAGCGAGCAGGTTCTTTGTGCTCCCAGAGATGCAAAACCTCAAGTAAGGAAAAGAAAAATGCTGCTACCTAAGAAAATAATTATAAGACTGATTCCAAAACTAAGTTGTCAAAGTATACAAAGTAGATTTTATTGCATATGCTCATTAATTAAAATAGTGTCTGAATTTATAATATTCAGATCACTCTAAATTCAGAAACTCGAGACATGAGATAGAAGGATATGAAAAAAGTAAGAACTACAGAAATAATGTCTCATTAAGTGTTGAGTAAAAGAAAATTTATTATGTGACCTCCAAAATAAATTTAGGGGTCTTTGTGAAGCTCTTGGAGAAAATGGAAATGTGTTTGTAGGATCTGTGGTTTGAGGTTACTGGGGACTCAGGAGCAGGAGAGAATGTAGGCATACAGGATTGAATGAAAGAGCTTAGATAGTAAATAAAAACTTATTCAGTACCTGCTGTGATGCATTAGTTAGAAAATTAGCTCTATTGGTTATGGCATTATGATAATGAGTCCAAGGTTGAGTATTCCCATTGACTTCAGGGTCAGTTAGTGTGCTTTTCTGTAGCCTCTAATTACAAGAAAGGCTTGGCAGGCTCTTCTGCTAGGGCTCAGGGTGCTGAGCAACCATGGGGCTAAAACAATAATTTTTTTCACATTTTCTACGTTCTCCTACCTAGACTAATAATCAGATTAACAGAGTCAAATAAACAGGAGAAATTATCCAAAGTTTATGCTGAATGGACATGCCAAGGGATGTCATAAGATATAAGATTCCCAAAATGCTTTGAGCAGTTGAGGTTATATATCATTATGGACAAAGGAAAAAAAAAAAAGGGGTCTAAGATTTCAAAGGAAACATGCAATTTACAGGTAGTTGAGGAAAAGCTGAACACACATGACAGGCAAATTTCTTGCTAGGCAACCCAGAAACAGTGGGTCACAGGGGCTGATCCAAGTAATAGGCCCCTGCTTGGAGCCTCTTATCTACCTTGCTTAATTCAAAATGAGGCTGGGCGACAATGCTAATATTTCCTTCCTGGAATAGGTCTTTCCATCTGAATCTCTGGGGCAGGAAAGGGAGAGGATTAAATGTTATTTCCAAGTCTTTTATTTGTTAACTAGTGGCTCAGTGCACGGATTCATGCACATTGAAAGAAAATTGGGAGCCCATGCCTGCATTCCCAAGGAGTTTCCACGTCCCCGTGAGCCACTGGGAAGTTGAATGGGGGAGTCTGTCCTCTTCCCTGCAGCTTCCTGAAAAAATATTTCCAAATGTCCCTTCTGTGGCCAGGGTTTTGCCTTGCTGACTGGCAGGTCTCCAGTGGATGCCTTGGGTTGTGCTGGATGCTCTCCACTGCTCATAACTGGATAAGAGATGCTCTGAGGTGAACAATACAAAGTTGGGGATTTTGGGGGGCAGGGGTGCTTATTGCCCACACATCCACCCTTCAGATTCATCTCTCTGACTTTTATCTTGATTGTCAGTTGCCACTGTTATGTTGCTGCCTTCCTCTGTAGCTTGGGGCAATTGGTAAGGGAAGAGACTTAATCTCAATGCCTGAGGCAGAGTTCTAGGAGCCCAGCAGCTACTTTAGGCTCCTCCTGGTCCTGGTTACTCTGATCCATGCTTCAGCAGTTCTCTGGAGATTGTAACTGCAGGCTTATGGGGTATGAGGGATGTAGCAGTGTGGTAAGTGAGAGGTGGCGGGGGAGGAGCCCAAGCTGGGGCCAGGCACTGAGCCACTCCCGCTCACCCCAGCCCTGCTGTACCTTCCGGCAACAGCAGAATCAGGAGAGGCTCCTGCTGCCATTGCTTCACTCACCAGCCATGAGCCTGGCTTCTGGCTGAGTGGTGCTCCCGCTGTGGGAGCACACTGAGCACCAGGGGGCAGCTCCTGCATTGAGCATCTGGCGCATCATAGCAACTGGTCAACTGACTGGTCAGTCTGATCGCTTAGGCTTTTGTATATATAGATAACTAGCTTAAAATCAGTATCCCAAAAGACGTTTTTGGGATGGCAAAACTTTGGTCTCCTTTAGAACTCTATATATCCATCATGTCCACTGGATGCATACTCTCCAACCATATATACTCTGGTGCATATCCCAGCAACATCTGCCATATAAGTATATGAAAAATATAGTCATGAACAAAAACAAAATGATTTTTCTTCATAATTGCTTTTTTCTATTTTTCTTTTATGTTAGCGTTAGAGAATGTTGTGGTGAGATTTCAATGAAGCATTTTGGTATTGTGTACAAAAAGTCATACAAATATTCATATACTTTAACTTAAGAATCTCTTTTTTGAAAATTTAACTTGGAAAATAATCTGGCAACTAGAAAACACTATATATATATATATATATATATATATATATATATATATATATATATATAAATTTATTGTAGAGTTGTTTATATCAGGCAAAAATTGAATGCAAGCTAAATGAAATGTCAGATCATAGAAGAGTGCCTTTTTCAGTTTTAGAACATTACTGCATGGAATGTTATGCATGAACACAATGAAATATAATTATGGCAATTGAAGGGGAATATAGAAAGACTCATGAGAGAATGCTAGAAGAAAGAAACAGTGTTAAGTGTTAAGTATGTTATGAACATGACTTTTGAATATTTTATATGACTACAGCTATTTGAATATACATACACAAAGAGAGGAACAAAAACATATAAGAACTTTATGAAGGAAAATAATTTGCTTTAAGTGGTGGCAGGCAGTGTATTCTGTAGATTAGGGCTCAAATATGTAGGTTCTGCAGTCACACAGACATGGTTTTGAACTTTCCTCCTCTATTACAAGCTATGTGACCATAAGTACGTTACTTTAAAATTTTGTACCTCAGTCTGTTCATCTGTAATTCCTGGATAAAAAGGATTGTTAATCCACGAAATCATTCTATTATTCTAATTCTATTTATAAGGATTATTAGCCATTACCCTAAGAGATAATTCTAGCCTCAGAAGGATTTTGATCATTGCATAAAATTACTCATGCAAAGGTCCTGATCCTATATATATTTGTTGTTATTGGAGCAATAAAAATAGTAATTATCAATATTTTTGTCATTAGAGATTTTGTATATTTCTAGTTTTCATTCTTTAACTTTAATGATATCAGCAAATGTCTAAATACTTACTCTTAGGCATGGGTCAAAAGCTTACACTTCAGAATCAGGCATTCCTGGGTTTGAGCCCCGCTCTGTAAGGTTGGGTAGACATCACTGTAAGACATCTGTGCTATGTACCCAACTTGATATTAAATACTTAGCTGCTCAACTGTTCCTTCCCAGCCCAGGAGTGTACTGCTCAGGAATTGCTCATGCCTCCCTCCTCCTGAGAGCCTGGGACTTAGGAAAAACACTGCTCGAAGGCACTCCACTACTAACTAGCATGGTGGGTAATAGGAGAGACAATTTCACTAGCTGTCTCTGCAAATTGACTCTGTATATACACTTAAAAATATGTAAAATAAATAGCAACCCGTTGTAAGGTGGCGTAAGAAGACACATGACATTTAAATCAAAATGTTGTTAGTGTCTTAGCATGTTTCAATAAATGTTAAGCAGAAGTGTATTTATTCAGATATTTTCTCTTCTCATATATTTTGAATCCACAGTCAAATGTTTTTCCTTTATATTCAGACTCCCATACCATTTTCCGTTTTAGAAACACATCAATCAGCCTTACATCCGAAGGCAGTGACATGCTGACAGAAGGTGTGCACTATACGATCTGGTTTCCAATTCAACCAGCATTTTGCTGCTCTCAGAGTTTGTATGAAGTATTTTCTTTTAAAATGGAGAGTGAAAGCCTCATAAAGATTAATCTCAGTTAATAATATTGTGTGTATGTGTTGGGGGGAGGTAGGCTGCCAGGGATGATCATGGCATCTTAGCTTGAGCAGGAAAAGTTTTTGTTGTTGGGTTTATGGATGTGTCTTTGGTTGTTAGTGAACATGTTTTTGGAAGTTTCTTTCCTCCCATGATTTTATGAACCAAAATGTAATGATTTTTAATTTTCTCTTTAATCCATGAAATGTTTCTCTTTTCTTTTCTGCTCATAATTTTACATTCTGTCTCTTAATTATTTGGCTCCCACCTCTGTTTCTAAGTTACATTCCCTCCACTGTAAAGTTCATAGCTATAAAAATAGGCAAGCCTTCATTCCTAACTCAGAATTCTCCCTTAAGAGACAATGGAAAATCTCCAAATACCTACCAGGGAGCACTTGATTGCCTTATTGTCACCTGACATTTAGCATTGTCAAAACAAAATTAATTAATTTTCCTCCACACCAACTTTCTTGATATTTCTGTATCATCATGTTTCTACCCATAGATGCAAACTCTATATATCTTCTTGGTTCATATATCTTCATCAAATTCAATAAATTATTGATACTCTTTTTTTGGTTTATACTGTCTTTGAGATTTCTATCTTTCTCCTAGAATACTTGGAGAATTATATTTTGGTCCCCAATGATTTCCACCTTCTAATACTCATGTCCTTGGGTAATTTGTTCCTACATTGTATTGGGCAAGTCTGAGTGGTTAATAGAGCTCAATGAAATTGATAACATGGCATGTTTGAGTTTCTGATTTAAAAGACACTCGTTTCCATCTTGGCCATGCCTTCTCTCTTACCCTTTTCTCTTGGTTTACTTCTGCCATGTAGTAAGGAGCTCTGTAGAGAAATCCATATGGCAGGGAACTAAGTCCCACTGCCAACAGTTAAATGAGTGAGCTTGGAAGTAGGTCCCTCGGCCCCAGTTAAGACTTTGATCATTTCAGCCCTAGCAGTTTGTTCCCTTGTAAGAGACTCATCATCAGAGACATGTAGTTAAGCTTCTTTCAAATTCCTGACCTACAGGAACTGTGTGAGTTTTAGTAGTAAATGTTGGTTTAAGATAAGCCTTGGGAAAAATTGTTATTTATCAATAGATAACTAATACAATAACTTTCTAACATAAATAGGCTATGTATATGGTTATATTATCTTGAAAAATTAGAGAATGAAGAGGGAAGCAGCAGAGCTCTGTTGGAGTTACGCAGTCCTTTGAAGAGAACTCTGTCCTGAATGGAGAGAGGGCTCAGTGGCCCTGGGAACATGAGTATCTCTACCCATGAGGCTCTGTTAAAACAATTAAGGATTAGAGGCAGAAGAGATATTAAGAGTATCTAAATTAACTCGAAGCAAGCATTGCTCTGTCAGTCTTTTGAAAGTATCTAAAAGGAAAAGAAGAGATTGACTTAAAATATTTGAAAGTTATGTAATGGCTATGGTAAGGACCCAAATAGCAGTTCAAGCTCTGATGAGAATAAGAAAGAAGTTGCTTTTTTACCTTTTAATCTCACAACTATAAAATGTTAATTGACAGGTCTGTATCTATGTAGATGATAAATCTGACAAAGCTACTGGCACACTGTGTGGAATACTTGGTGTACAGATGTTTTTCCCTCTAAAAACAAAGTGTTCTTGCAGTATTTCATGTTCAAGAATATATTTATCAAACTCCAAGGGTTTTGGCCAGATTTCAGATAACAGGTAAGCATCTATCCAAGAAAGCAAGAGTTCCTCAGAAACAGACTTAGTTGCTAAGCTAGCAGCATATGCTCAATATCGTGCCACCTCTCAGGATCAACTGAAGACAGCGCAACATCAGTATCCATGGAAGCCTGGATGAAGTAACATCTTTAGCAGTGGCTTCATGAAGTTACTTACAGGCTTTAAATAAACACCTATTCAACTATTGGGGTAATAGCTCAGAAGACGTGAGAATCAATGTCCCCATGTAGATTTGGGACTACCTAACCCAGTTTTCTGAATTGTGAGTGTGCAATTATGAAATTAGCATTTTGTAACTTTCTATTAAGCTATAAACCATTAGAAATGAACAGTGCCTAACCAGTTTGGCTCAGTGGATAAAGCATCGGCCTGTGGACTGAAAGGTCCCAGGTTTGATTCTGGTCAAGGGCATGTACCTTGGTTGTGGGCACATCCCCAGTGGGGGGTGTGCAGGAGGCAGCTGATTGATATTTCTCTCTTATCGGTATTTCTAACTATCCCTCTCCCTTCCTCTCTGTAAAAAATCAATAAATATATTTAAAAAAAAATGAACAGAAGTCTGGAATACTGATACAATATATGTGGTTCTGACTTTCTTTTTTTAAAATATATTTTTATTGATTTTTGGGAGAGAGGGAGAGGGAGAGGGAGAGGGAAAGATAGATAAAACATTAATGAGAGAGAATCATTGCTCAGCTATTTACTGCATGCACCTCTCCCAACATCCCCACTAGGGATGGAGCCTGCAACCTGGGCATGTGCCCTGACTGGGAATAGAACCGTGACCTCCTGGTTCCTAGGTCAATGCACAACCACTGAACCACATGAGCCAGGCAATGTGGTTCTGACTTTCATCATGCTGGTTGATGTGCTGACAATGGAGTTGTAAATATATAGGAAATGCAGATTCAAATGAGAATTTTAGGTACAGTTTAAATACTTGGAGGTTTTGGAAGTTACATCTTTAGTGTTCTTTCCTGTAGATATATGCAACAATATTGTCATGGTTAGTTCATCACCTGATTATAGAAGCAATAATTAATTCTGAGTGTGGTAGCATTTAAAAATTTTACCTAAATATTTTTATTTTCTGAAAATTTTATTTGAAATCCTCTATGAAATGGTAAAGCACTATATACTAGTATGTTATATACTAGGGGCCCAGTGCACAAAAATTTGTGCACTCGGTGGGGGGGTGTGGCTCCCTCAGCCCGGCCTGTGCCCTCACACAGTCTGGGACCCCTCGGAAGATGCTCACCTGCTGGTGTGCCTGGCCAGCCTGGGTGAGGGGCTGATGGCTGTTTGCAGGCTGGCTACAGCTACCATTGAGTCAATGTCCCAGCGAGGCTGACTGGAATCAGGTTTCTGAGGTTTATTTATCTTCTATAATTGAAACATTGTTGCCTTGAGCAGAGGCTACAGCCGGCCTAGGCAGGCAGTTTCCTCCATTGCTGGTGAAACAAAGCCTTCTGTTTGCTCTAGCTCTCTGGCTATTGGCTGCCATCATGGCTGGGTTAATTTGCATGCAGTCACTCTGATTGGCTGGAGGGCATGGCTTGGCTGGTGGACATGGCTTAGGTGTAACGGAGTGAGGGTCAATTTGCATATTACTCTTTTATTAGATTAGATATATTTGGTTAGAGCTTTGTTCAGATACACCAAGTTTGTAGATTCCTTCCTCAGTCAGAGCATATACAAAAAGCAACCCAGTCCCTGGCTGGCATGACTCAGCTGCTTGGGTATCATCCTGTTCACCAGAAGATTCTGGCTTAGTTCCCATCAGAGCACACACCCAGGTTACTGGCTCTATCCCCAATGGGGATTGTGTAGAAGACAGCCGATCAATGTTCCGTTTTCATAATGATGTTGCTATTTCTTTAAAAATTAATAATTTTTTAAAAAGAAGCATCAATTTGCCCTAACTGGTTTGGCTTAGTGGCTAAAGCATCTGTCTGCAGACTGAAGAGTCAAGGGCACATGCCTGAGTTGCAGACTCAATCGCCAGCAGGAGGTGTGCAGGAGGCAGCAGATCAATGATTCTTTCTCATCACTGATGTTTCTCTCTCTCCCTCTCCCTTCCTCTCTGAAATCAATAAAAATATACATTTAAAAAATTAAAAAAAAAGAAGCAACCAAGGAATGTATAAATGAGTGGGCCAATAAATCAATCTCTCTAAAATCAATTTTTAAATAATAAAGAGAACCCAAAGAAATTAATATTAGCATAAGTTGATTTTTTCTTTTTACTAAAAAAAAATACTCCCCTCAGAATGGAATTCTGTTGTTTTCTAGCATTTCCTTCAGTTTCTCAGATAATGTTTGGTATAGTACATCTTAAAACTGACATTCTGAATTATAAGGAGTTTCAAATTGCAAGTTGTTTGAAGGCAAATTAATTTCAGATTTAAAATCCATTCAAGCTCTACTTTAAATATCACAAATTTATTTGAAAACTAAACTTCAAGTGAAATTATTTTCTTAAAATTCTACACATATGGTAGAGATTGACTACATTGTATTTGGTAATAATTTTAACAATAATTACCTACTTGGGGGATTTTAAATGCCATCTTCCAAAAAAAGTAAAAAAAAAAAAAAAAAGAGATGTAGGCAAATAATGAAACGTTTACTTTCTCTATTTAAAAGAGCACTTTCTAATGAGTTGTGACTACATAAGAAAGCTTTAGCCTATTCCAGTGAGGCCCATAAACTGAATTGTCAGAAATTAACTGCATATGTCCTAGAAGTGCTGCTGCTGGATTTTAGCCTGGCCTCTTCAAATGGCAATATTGATCATTTCCTCTGAAATACAGGTAGAGCTAATTATAAATTAATCAAAATGATTAACCTCTGCATTTCTTCAGCTAATTAATCACTTTAAAAGATGCCAAAGAAAAGCCCCAGGAGACCATAATAGCTAAGATTTTTGTTTGAAGTTAAAAATGCACAAGACGTTAAAATCTAGTAATTCACTAATCTAAAATATTGCCTTATTTGGGAGGGTACCACAGAATTGGTAATATTCACAAGTTCACTTCATTTTATGTGGAAGGCATTAAAAACATCAACTTGCTACTTGAAATAAAATTTTTATTCTATAATGTAAGAGTATATGGATCTATATCTCTCTTTGGGGAAGATCAATGCAATAGGCTTTTGATTAGTGGAATCCCTGGTTCTTTGACCACCAAAATAGTACCATGAGCTCATCTGCCTTCTGATTCAAAGATCCAGATGAAATTGCCATTCTGTAGGCCTCAAATAGTCAAATATTGTCAGGTTTGTGTGGTCTCAACAAATGAAAGCTCTACTGATAGAATGTATATTGAGATACATGAAGCCATGTCTAGTGGCATTTCCTCACAAAACTGTATCTTTTCCTCAGTAGCAAGAAGATATTAAGTAAAATCCCAAATGGTTGGCATTCAATTTCACCATGGTGCAATCTCTCAAAATTAATGATTCCTGGATACAGACTCAGTATTTCCACTCCTCTATATCTCTGTGATTTTGTTGCTAACAATAATGTAGAGTTTTTTGAAGATGATTTATTTCCTGTAATCAAAGCCTGTGACATTCTCAACAGTTTTTACTAGCTCACTACCTGATCCACCTTCAGATTGCTTCTCAAGAGTAATTCAAACCTGAGGAGAGGATGGGAAAGCAAACAGAGGAAAGAATATTGTGTTTAATATACAAATTCATCTTGAAAAGAATGTTTTAGTGAGAATCATTAAAAAGTGCTGAGAGTCTGTCAAGCTTTGGATTAGATACCCACCAGACAAGCTAGCTAGAGACATGAGACTTCCACTTATTAGTACAAGTATCTTAATTTCTCTCTGCATTAAGTGTTGTACTTATATGATACTAGGGCCCCAGTGCACAAAAATTCGTGCACTTGTGGGGGGGGGGTTCCTCAGCCCAACCTTTGCCCTCTCACAGTCTGGGACCCTTTGGGGAATGTCCACTTGTTGGCATGCCTGGTGAGGGGCTGATGGCTGATGGCCAAACCCCCCCAGTGGGAACCCTCACCCCATTGGGGTGTGGCCAGCCTAGGTGAGGGGCTGAGGGCTGTTTTCAGGCTGCCCACAGTCCCTTCAGGGTTTGGGTCTCTATTGGGGTACCTGGCCAGCCTAGGTGAGGGGTTGAGGACCGTTTTCAGGCTTTCAGGCTGCCCACAGCTCCCATGACCCGAGGTCTCAGCGAGGCTGGCTGGAATCAGGTTTCTGGGGTTTATTTATCTTCTATAATGAAACTTTGTTATCTTGAGCAGAGGCCTAGGCAGGTAAGGAAGCCTCCTGTTTGTTTCAG
Source organism: Murina feae (assembly GCA_004026665.1). Lineage (NCBI taxonomy): Eukaryota > Metazoa > Chordata > Mammalia > Chiroptera > Vespertilionidae > Murina > Murina feae. The sequence goes on from PVJC01009985.1 coordinate 24,610, forward strand.
CTCTGTGGCTTCTATAATTGAAACATTATCACCATGAGCAGAGGCCCAACAGAGCTAGGCAGGCAGTTGCAACGGAAGCCTGCTGTTTACTCTAGCTCCGTGGTTGCTGGCCTCCATCTTGGCTGGGCTAATTTGCATACAGCCGCTCTGTTTGGCTGGGAGGCATGGCTTGGCTGGTGGGCATGGCTTAGGTGTCTCTGAGTGACAGTCAATTTGCATATTACTCTTTTATTAGATTAGATCAGTCATAATATTGTTTCCTGTGTTTCCTTCAATTCATTGTAAAGCTGTTGTAATTTTATTTTAATGAAATGATGCCTGGAATATAGGCACAAGATATCTGGAACAAAGTAGCTTGAAGAAAATGGTAACTAATGAAGTTCTCTCCTTATATCTCAATGTTATTTTATTATGAATATGCAGCTTAGAAGCAGAGAGTAAATATTAAAATTAATATTTCTTTAAAATTTATTGTACACTTGTCTGTCTTTCAAATGTTCTAAATAGAAACAAATGATGCTCCATCTTAAAGGTTTCATAATTGATTATTCAGAAAAAACTAAAAATTTCAAATTCTGATATTTTATTCAATAGAGGCATTCCATTTAAAAATATTATTTGTATTCCACCAAGGGAGTTTGTACATAGATAATGAATCTATCCCAGGATAGCAACTACCTAGTAAATAGGTCCAGATGTTTAGGAGAACAGCTTTCCACCTGCATGTCTTTAGGACTCCTTTGGTTTCTCCCTCTCTGCCTCCCACCAAGTTCCCGTCTGTCATATCTTATTTAATGGAGCAGATGTGAAATAACTGGAGACATACTTTTAAAACATTGAACAATTACAGATTTTATCAGCATGGCAATAAAAAGTTACCTTCCAAACGCAAAACACCATTGGATGCTGGAAACTTTATAAATAAGTCTATAATGCTCACATTAAGATTTCCTGATTTTTCAAAAATAGTTAATATAACAGCCATAAGAAAAGCTTTTGTGAGGGGAGAGATGGGGAGGTTTAGTTTCCTGAGTGGCATAAAGATAACAATTACAAGGGGTGGGTCCTTAGGGAAACCTGCCCTGGATAAAGGGAGCTCCAGTCATGTGTGGGGTGGGCCCTAGGATGGATGTATTCTTATGCAGATATAGCAGCCATGATTCTTTCGGGCAGGTTCTCTCCCAACCATGATGCTGGCTCCTGTGACAAGCTACTGAGGGGCAGAAAAATGATTACACTATACGTCCAATTGATTCTGCCTCTCTTGTGAAGTGTGTCAAATAAATTGCATTTTTCCTGAGCCCATCTAGATGGAGTATTATCCTGCTGTGTTCTTTTGGATCTTGTACAGATTTCTGATTGCCGAATTGTAACACCAATCATAATAATTATCTATGTAATAAGTTCACAATATGAATTGTTACAGATGGTCACATTTTCTATCACAGAGCAATCAGGCTTATTTGTATAATCTACTTGCTCCTAGATAAAACAAAAGGCAACATGCAAGTTTCTATGTGTTCATCACACATTATAAGTGGCAATTTAGGCCTAGTACATCAGAGAAAATGAGAGATGATGAGAGAGAGTGCTGAAGAACTTTTCCATGAAAGCATATTTGGATTTTGTTATTAGCTTCACAGATATTATCATTATATATCCAATTAAATACTAAAGATTTCTTGTTGTTGTTGTTTTTTTCACAGCAAGCAATTTCTTTTTCCTATCTAAAATCGGAAATTAATTTTTAGGAAAGAGGGCATGCAAATGAGTTACAATTCAAATATAATAGCAGTATAAATTATTGAAATAGATGTAGAGCATACTTATGGCCTTCAAAAATGAACTTCCAGGAGACTATTGGAAGTAGTTTACCCTCCCTGTCACTTTAACAATTGCCATGTGTTGCTTTAGTCAATAAGCCAGGTCTGGTCACCATTTTTGGGTGGCATCAGAATTCGAGATACTTTGCTGATAGTGGCACTTTGTTGTTTTTTTTTGTTTGTTTGTTTTCTTATTGCTGATTCTGAAACATGGCCTGTTTTGCTTACCAATGTTTTGTACTAGTATGCAAGAAAAATTTATTACAGCAAAGGGAAAATTACCTCTCCCTCTTCTACTTAATATTTATCTAAATTGAAGGAAACTTTTGCTTTATGAGAGAAACTATACAGGGCGTACTTGGAAAGGCTAGCTGTGCTGTTTATCTTACATCTCCTCATGACCAAATGTAAATACATACTCATCGATAACAGTCATTACGCATGACAGTAAGTGTTAATATGAATGTCATAAACCCATTTGAACAGACACACCACAGTTGTGTTACCTGAGAAATGAAGAATTCAAGTACTCTCCAAAATAATAACTACGAGGTGGACTTTTTAGGAAAAGCTTTTCTGAACTAACATATACATGATAAATTTATTAAAGCTAATATAATTTTTAACTCACTTTTTGAGCTGAAATTCTGGTTTATTTATATTTTCTAAAAGCTTGGCATTCTCTTTATTTTACAGAATAAATCTTTAAATTTCCTAACTTTCTGGTTTGCAAACCAAAGGAATGAAAATTGTTATGGGATAGCCAGAAGACATCAATGACTCTTTACACTGCATCAGAAACTAAAGATAACAGACACCATGTTCCTTTTGATGCTCGGCAGATAGTTAGCTGAATGATTTCAAAACATTCAAATACACATAATTCACACTCAATATTATTTTCATTAGATATTAAAGGATGCATAGTACAGTAAAAGTCATATAAATATGCCATGACTCCCAAGGATGTGTCTTCTTCTAAGACCATGTTCTTACATAAATTATTTTTAGGATAACGTACATATTTCTTTCAGTAGTTCTCAAGAGCAAATGTTACAATAGCTAACATTTATTTTGTGCTTACTGTGTATTGTGGCAAGTGCTCTGTATGGATGATTTGATATTCACAACTACTTGAAGAAGGCACAGATATTACCATTTTGAGTTCAGAAATTTGACGTTTAGTGCCTTTACTTAATTTATCCTACCTCCGTCATTTAGCTAGATCTAAACAGACCTTTCTCATTCCAGAATTAGAAATCTTAAACAGTGACTTTGAAGAAAAGTATTCAGAGGTGAGGAGTGTATAGACATACAAAATAGTCTGTAAATATCTTTGCTTATAAAATGTGACCTCCAGGTTCTAGGTGTCATATCATCATTTTCTCAAGTGGAAATTATTATGACAAATACGGAATGCAGGTTTGCCAAAGATTTATTAAGTCATTAATGATTGCACTTGAAAAATGGTAAAGCTGTTTCAAAGAACATTTATGTGCAGGTAGTTATGGGTGTTTAAAAGGTTAGAACTTGTTAATGCCCAAGAAAGCAGTAAAAAACAAAAATTGGATGGTCTATTGCCTAATGGCCACTATTTACCAGACAATAACAAACTAGCACGTAACTTGCAGAATCTCAGCCCTTGATTCATAGTAAAAGCCAAGCAAAAGTACCTCTCATATAAGATGAAATAACCCTGGCACAAGCTTGCACTTGTTTGGCCTTATTTGCATATTTTGAGTAAGTTTTCTTTGCACAATTATTAATGCTAATTTCTGACACTTGGTTTGTGGCTCTGATGTCATTCACAGTGGAGGTTCCCTTATTACTAAAGCTTTCCATTCAAGCTCTTCCCACTCCTGATATTCCATAATTTCCTTATAAAGTACCAGTGTGGGTTTTTTTTATCATTCCTCTTTAGCTCTCTGAGACCTCCTCTGTGGGAAAAAACCCTTGGAAATTTGTATCCATTATTACCTCAAACTATTACTACTCTTTATTTTTTCTTCTGTTTTTGAAATATTTTCCAGATATTGGTACTTTTTCTTCTAGCCTCTTTAGCTTGTCATTCAGTTTTCTAAAAAAAATTGTTTTTCCATTTCTTTCTCTGAAAAATTTTCTTGTTCTGATTTATTATTTTACTAATACATTCCTCATCTGTATCTGAATGACCCTTAATTGCATCTTTTTTTTTTAAATAAATTTTTATTGATTTCAGAGAGGAAGGGAGGGGGGAGAGAGAGAGAAACATCAGTGGTAAGAGAGAACCATTGATCAGCTGCCTCCTGCATCTACTTTTAATTTACATCATTCCTTTTATCTTTTAGTTTATTATTTATTTAGTTTATTAATTTTAAATCTTAGTAAAGATGTTTCAGTACTTCTTCTAGCAAAACTAGCAGTTGTGTTTCTCCCATGTCTTATTTCTACCTGAGTCCATTTTTCTGTAGACCTGTAAGCTTTTCTATCTTTCAGTGCTTATGGAGGAAAATCAGGCTCTGCATGTCAACTCCAGTGTGCTAAAGCAATCATAGGGAAAGGGGTGTTGAATCCTAGAGTTGGAAATTCCAGGCACCAATAATCCATTAGCAACGACTGACCCCATTAAATAAATCCTTAGATAAATGGCTTCACCCTTTACCTCCCAGGGAGAAACAGCATTAGGACAGACAATACATACAATTGATAATAATACACCCCACAGAGAGTTTGCAGATGGAGTGGGGCAGGGCTGTCTAAATACAGTCCTTGTTTTGCTGTGTCAGCTCTCCATAAGCACAGGGGTCCTGGCTTGTTCTAATTTAATTCTTAAAGACACCTGTGTTGGAGCTCTGAGTAGTCATTTGTGAGGGGCAAGTACTTTTGATCTCAAGATAGTTTTGTTAGAGAAACTGAAACAGAATTCCCAAGGACCCCTCTTAATTTGTACTAGAGGCCCAGTGCACAACATTCATGCACTGTTGAAGGGCGGTCCCTCAACCCCCCAGGGGTCAGGCCTAAGCCAGCAGTCAGACATCCCTCTTGCAGTCCAGGGCTCCTGCAGTCCAGGACCCCTCCCTCCTTGCCACTCACTTTCAATGAAGGCTAGAGAGGCTCCTGCCACAGCTGCTGTGCTCACTAGTCATGAGCCAGGTTTCTGGCTGACCTGTGCTCCACCTGTGGGAGAGCACTGAGCACCAGGGGGCAGTTCCTGCATTAAGCATCTGCTCCTCTCCCCCCCCCTCCCATCAAAGTGCATCCTAGCAACCAGTCATTCTGCTATTTGGTTGATTTGCATATTAGCCTTTTATTATATAGGATGCTCACAAACTGCCCTTTTCCTGGTTAAAAGCAGCCCTCCCCCTACACATACACACATACACCACCACATACCAGTTTAATTTCACTATGTCACCACAAGATTTGCATATATTTATAGTTGTTTGGTTTGTGTTTCACTTGTATTGTTAAAGCCCTACAAAACTTGAAATAATGCATTGTTATTCATGATTTACAAGTTTATAATGTGAAATGAGCAACGTAAAGTGAAAAGCACTTAGAGTTCAAATATGAATTCTTCATTGTCAAGTTCTAGCAATGGAAATGCTCCATATTCTATGTGCATTTAAAAATGTTTCATGGAAGAAAAAGAAAACTTCAGTATCTTTCTGTCTTGTTTTTTTTTTTTTTTTTTTTTTTTTTGTGGTGGCTATCACTGAATTATCGCTTAGAAATCTCCTGTTTTGCAAGGCAAGGAAACATAGCAAGAAGTTGTAACATTTATTTAGACCTGGTTGAAAGGTGGCAGGAAAATTGGGCCTTTCATCTTTTCTCCGGTGATTTCTTATTCAAACTCAGCTGGAGTCCTGGGAGCGGAATGTTCTGCTTTCTTGGATCTCCAGTCAAGGGAACCTTTAATTCACTCCATTTCGTAATAAATCGAGGGAGAGCCAGTTATGACAAAATAAGTGATAGTATGCCCTGGGCAAATTGTGTGGCTTTCAGTTCTGGCAAATCGTATAGTCTCCATTCATGGACTTAATTCAGGCAAACAATGTGAAAAACAATAGGCTAATGATATGCCCCCTGATTGCCTATACATATATTGAAACGATTCTAAGCAATTTGAGGTTGAAAATTTTCTTTGCTGTTTGTATTATAAGTAACAGAGCTCTGCAGTTATTGTTATATGGGGCTTAGAGGTCAGGTTTTGTGTACTAATTATTTTGCAGGGTATTATAATCTTTGCCAAAATGTTTACATTTTTTTCTTTTGCATTTTAACTTTTAAAACATGCATAGCACCCCGGCCGGGTAGCTCAGTTGGTTAGAGCATGGACACATACACCAAAAAGTTTGCAGGTTCAGTTCCCATTCAGAGCACATACCTGGGAGGCAGCCAATCCATGTTTCTCTCTCACATCAATGTTTCTCTCTCTCCTTTTCTCCTTCCGTCCTTCCTGTCTTCCCCCTTCCTCATTCCTCTCTCTCTAAAATAATGAAAACATATCCTTGGGCAAGATTTAAAAACAACAAACATGCATAACATGTGACTATCCGAAAAACTGATGAGCACCCATGACTCTTCCCTTGTGAAAAATAACATTATAAAATTAAATGTTCATTTAAAGAGAAACTCAGTGTCTTGGCACATGGCAGAAAGAGAAATCAGTAGCATGATTCCATGAAAATAAGTTGGGGGATGAATTCCATTTGATGTGAGATGATTATGACCAACTTTGGGAAGAATTGATCCTTTCTGTCTTGAGGATCACACCCACTTTGTATTAGGATGTTATATTCTGGAGCTACTAGTGCATAGGGCCATTCAGACTGAATCATTGATCTATGTACAAAAAACTGGTTGTTTTTTGTATAGGTTATCAAGGATGGAAATGAAAAGGGTTTAGTGCACAGGTGCTTCTACTACCACATTGCTTCTGTGCTTCAGGTTATAATACATCTCCTTAACTCAGATCCCATTTTTCACATAATGTAATAACAACACTGCTGTTACATAGTGATTGGAATTATAAAGTGTGCTGTGAGATAAATGCTGGTATTATGAAAATCCTATTAGCGAGTCCCTGTGTACTATACATGCAGGGCAGATTTATTAACATACACTCTGTAGTCCCTTTCCTGAAAACAGTTTTACCAGCTATGAAATACTGTGCAATAATGCCATTAATAAATGTATCTAATTGCAGTATATAAAAGTGAAACATTGAATAGCTTGAAGTGGCTTCTGTGAATGGTGAGCTTATTTCAAGTAGATGCACTGAGCAGGGACACACTATGTTCCTCTTTTCCCTACTACTGTATGTGAAGTCATAGATCATTAAAGTGCATAGTCACACAGGCTAATGCAGTGGTTCTCAACCTTCCTAATGCCACGAGCATTTAATACAGTTCCTCATGTTGTGGTGACCCTCAACCATAAAATTATTGTTGTTGCTACTTCATAACTAATTTTGCTTCTGTTATGAATCATAATGTAAATATCTGATATGCAGGATGTATTTTCATTGTTACAAATTGAACATAATTAAAGCATAGCGGTTAATCACAAAACAGTATGTAATTATATATGTGTTTTCCGATGGTTTTAGGCGACCCCTGTGAAAGGTCATTTGACCCCCAAAGGGGTCGTGACCCACAGGTTGAGAACCACTGGGCTAATGGGAAAATGTTGGTCATTTTACCAAAATATACCAGTAGATGGCAGTGTGACTGTTTCATAAGGCCTTTTTATTCCATATGGAGCTAAAAACTTGAGATCATTCACATTTGCTACCTAAATTACTGTAATTTTCCCCCCAAAAGGGCTCCAAGAGCCATTTGAAACTATTGCTTAAATAATTGATAGTTACAAATGAAAATCCAAGCCTAGAATTTCTAAAATGATCAAAGTTGTTTTAATTTTCCAGTGGTCATAGTTGAATAAAAATAATGTTACAAACTATACCATCAATAATTAGGGATTGTAGAGCCTGCTTTTCAAACTAAGGCACTTTTAGCAAATCCTATTAGACCCTTACTTAGGCACTGTGACCAGCTCTGGCCCACTGGTGCACTCACCATTTATTACAAGACCCAGGAATGATGGTACTTTGAAATGTATACTTTAGTTTCTTCTTTTCTTTTATCCTTCCAATTTTCTTCTTGTCCAAATAAATAATCCCTGTTGTTTTTAGGGATGCATAAATATTCACAGGCATATATTTACATATGACATATAATAACATAATCTACATATACAAAAGTGTAATATGCAAATTGACTGGATAGTGGAATGACTGGTCACTATGATGTGCACTGACCACCAGGAGCCATCTCTCAACACAGGAGTTACCCCCAGCCCACAGGCCCTGATTGCGCAATCAGGGCCTGCCAGCCAACCTCTTGGTCCTTCCCCCTGGCCTGCAGGCTCCAATTGCTTGATGGGGAATGGGGAACTGGGAGTGGGTGGCGGTGGACACAGGCGGTGCCAAGCCAAGGCGGGTGCCAGTGGGGCCCCAATTGCCCCACCGGTTGCCCCCCACACACAGGGCAACCAATGGCAGTGGCAGGGGGCAAGGCAGGCTGCAGGCAGCAGGGAAAGATCAGCCCTGATAATAGGCCAGGCCTAGGGACCATACCTTTGCACGAATTTCATGCGCCGAGCCTCTTGTACTAAATATGTCTGAAATAAAACAAAGCAAGGTAGGCAGTCTGCATATACTTTAAGAAGCCATGGCTTTTGAATTCATTGCAAGTTAGAAAAACCAAAAAAGGATAATATATTCCAGAGAGACATTCTGGGACTTGAGTTTTGTCTAAGGTGAAAATTCTAAGAAAAGGGAAAAATTGGTGAAATTTGAAAACACTTCTACCATAAGATACAAAATTATTATTCATCTCTATAGAATTATTTAATTGTATTGGGCCTTAACCTTGTGATCCTAGAGGGGAGACAGTGGGGATGACTGAATAAAGAAGATGAAGGGATTAGCTAAAGAACATATTTGCATTCTCCGTAGGCAAGGACAATGTGTTGAAGGTCAAGGGAGAGGGTGGAGGTGGTGGTCGAGGGAAAATTGGGGGCATCTGCAATAGTGTCAACATTAAAAAAATTTAATAAAAAACAAAGGAAAAAAACTTGTGATCCCATTTTAGTGTGTGTGAATGGTAGAGATGAAGCCAAAATATCAGGAATAGGATACTATGAAAAAGGAGTGTGGTATAATGAGGAAACACTGATCAATTAACAAATATGATTACTGGTCATATCTAACCAGTGCAAAGTCAGTCAAATAAATTGGATTAGAATTTTATCAATAAAGTGAATAACAGTAACTTGACAATATCAAATATTTTGTCACTCTGATATGTTCTTGAAAGTCCAGCCTCAATTTGAAAAACAAGGCTCACCAAAGTGGAATAAACTCAACTCTGAGGAATCTGTTTCAATCTAGGATCCAAGACCTACTTATATTCTAATCCACATGAACTTGATCTAATCAGTTAACATATGGGAAATAGGGATTTTTAAGGGCTGGCTTCTTTCTTGCCATAAGTCCTAAAAGAAGTTTGTTTGTTTGTTTGTTTGTTTGTTTTGAAAAGCAATTGCTATTCATTATTTTTTTTTTAATTTATCTATATTGTTGAAAGTATTACTAATGTCTCCTTTCCCCCCATTGACCCCTCACCCTATTCCCAATACCTCCCCAGTTCTTCACTGTTCTAACATCTGTGTCCATAGGTTATGCATATATGCATATAAGTTCTTTGTTTAACTTCTTCCCTCTGAGATACGTCAGTCTGTTGCATGCTTCAATGTCTCTGATTCTATTTTGTTCATTAGATTCCACATATAAGTGAGATCATGTGATACTTGTCTTTCTCTGAATGGCTTATTGAATTTAGCATAATCTTCTCCAGGCTCCTCCATGCTGTCTGTTGGGCAAGAGAGCCTCCTTTTTTACAGCTGCATAATATTCCATTGTGTAAATGTGCCACAGCTTTTTTGTCTTTTATCCATTCATCTACTGATGGGAAATTGGGCTGTTTCCAGATTTTAACTATTGTAAATTGTGCTGCTATGTTGTCCCATACAGTGGGATTTCTTTTCATTTTGATGCTGGTTTCCTTTGCTATGCAGAAGCTTTTAGTTTGATATAGTCTCATTTGTTTATTTTTTCTTTTGTTTCCCTTCCCCTGGGCAATACATCTGTGAAAATTCTTCTACGTGAGATGTCTGATATTTTGCTGTCTACATTTTCTTCTAGGATTTTAATGGTTTCACAACTTACATTTAAGTCTTTTATCCATTTTGAGTTTATTCTTATGTATAGTGTAAGTTCATGGTCTAGTTTCTTTTTTTTTTTTTTTTTTTTTTTTTTTTTTTTTTTTTTTTTTTTTTTTTTTTTTTTTTTTTTTTTTTTTTTTTTTTTTTTTTTTTTTTTTTTTTTTTTTTTTTTTTTTTTTTTTTTTTTTTTTTTTTTTTTTTTTTTTTTTTTTTTTTTTTTTGCATATACCTGTCCAATTATCCCAGCACCATTTATTGAAGAGACTGTCTTTACTATTTGAAAATGGAGAGAAGAACATAAAACAGAGTAAAGAAGTCTTTTTGAATGTAAGGGAAAGGCCATAAATCACAAAGGACCCTTGGATTTGTATTTACATATATAATTTAAAGAATAAGTGGGCTAGTGTTTAAAAGTAGGGATAGCACTACTGTTAAAATTTACATTTTAGTATTTATATATATACTCAACAATTGCTTTGAATTTTTGGTTTTATGATTTGAAAAAAATTGGTAGTTCTCTCTTATAATTTATTTCAGATGAACATTTATTGTTTGTACTGTAAGGACAGATAAAGAAAAAAAATAAGTAGCTTAATTCTCACTGTTGAAATTGGGGAAGAGAATTACCTCCCTCTTTTTTCTTAGAGCATTTGCCTTAGAAAACTTGTCATACTTTCTGGACTCTCTGAAATGTATAAACAGTAAATCCTTTACAAGACTAACTAAGCCTTTTGTCAGTTGACTTTTCTTCAGCTTTATAACCCAGGAAAATCTTACTCAAGAGCCATCTCTTTGAAATGCTAACATCAAGGGAGGCAGTAGTATAATCTCTCCATTTCTGACGGAGACTTGGAGCCTAAAGTGATGTTGGTCACCTTGCTCCGAGGAGGAAAGCTGTTTCTGGTCATAAAAATGAGTTTGTTTGTTTTTTCTCCAGATAAAACTAATGTTAATACACATGGTCACCACCATTACCAGGTAACGTTAGGATGAATTATTTATCCTAACAATTATGTTGTCATTGTGGCAATGAAAAGAGTTTTTAGGGGTAAAATAGGCAGATTTAGGGAGTTTTAAGAATTAGGGGGTCCATGCAAAAGGCATACATTTACAAAGAATTAAAGACATCACAGCCTTAAGGAGAGGAAGATCCCATACACATGACATAAGGGGAAAGCCACAGGGAGTAGAAAAAGAAAAGGGAGAAAGGGGAAAACAGATTTACACAGAAACAGAGAATTCTACCACAGGAGGGGGAGTAAAAAAAAGGGGACCCCCTCATGGACTGTGAAGCTACTATAGTGATCAATCAGAGGAGAATATCAGAACACAAAGAACTGCAGCCTTTATAAACCATAGGAAAAAGGGACTTAGTGGGCTACTCCTTTGGAACCCCTCCCCACATGGGAGTTTGTGCTTGGTTTTCAATAAATTTCCACCTTTTCCTATACCACCTTTTGTCCATGGCTTCATTCTTCAAATCCACCTGGACAAGAACCCTGGAGATCCCTTTTGCATCCTGCCCAGAGGAAAACCATGAGTTTCAGGTTGATATCCCTGTTTCAGCAATAATGATATCATCAAGGCTAATTACTTGAGTACTAGTCATTGTTTATTTTGAAAACTTTGAAATAATGGATTGTATTTGTTTGGCCTTATAAAAGAGTGAGATTTCTTTTTGTCTTTGCATAGTCTTAGCTGATTGCTCAAGATACTCATTACTTTCTGGCCTAGTGCTTATTCAGAATAGAAGGATTTTGTTTTTCTACAAATTTTGTCGAGAGGATTTCTGGATTTCAAGATTTTTGTTTTTAATAATATATATATTTTCTAAACATTATTTAACCAGAATTAGTTTTAATTTTCTTGCATTGGATTTTCTTCCTACCTACTCAATTTAACTTTAACTATTATTCTGGGAAAGAGCAGATTTCTGTACTAGTTTTCAATTTCTATTGATAGAGTTGCAATTTATTTTCATTGTTTTTCATGGGAGATATTGTGTGCTGTATAGTATTCTACACTCTTTCAAATAAAACAATCAAACATGGCATAAAGAAGGCCAGCAGGGAAAATTTAATGCTTTGCAAAATGAGGAAGTAAAGGCTTTAGATGAGTTTCCATTTTTAAAAATCCATTGTTTTATATAAAACTAGGGGCCTGGTGCACGAAATTTGTGCGGGGGGGGGGGGGGGGAGGTGTTCCTCAGCCTAGCCTGCCTCCTCTCACATATTAGAGCCCTCAGGGGGTGTCCTATTGATGGCTTAGGCCTGCTCCCTGCTCACCTGAGGGAGCAGGCCTAAGCCGAAGCCTGACTTCCCTTTGTGGAAGGTGACCAGGCTAATCAGGGGAAGCCACCAGCCCCATTACCCCACTGCTACAGCCACTGCCAGTCACCACAGCCACCAAAGTGTTTTCATCAACATGGACTCCAGTCCCTTTACCATGAAAAAATGACAACTTTCTTTAGGCATTTTCAAGATGTGTCTTTCATAGGATATGACATTTCTTTTTTTTTTTTTTTTTGTATCCTCACCTGAGGATTTGTTCCCATTGATTTTTAGAGAATGTGGAAGAGAAGGGAAAAACAGAGAGAATATCAAAGTGAGAGGAACACTTTGATTGGTAGCTTCCTGCATATGCCCTGACCTGGGTCCCTGCAACCTAGGTACATGTCCTTGGTCAGAATTGAACCCAGATCCTGCAGTCGGCAGGCTGAGGCATTATGCACTGAGCCAAACCGGCTAGGACAGGATATGACATTTCTTAGCCCTCCAGCAGTAGACCTTCATTTTTTTTTCTCCAGGAGTGTGGTGGAAAAACCCTAGATCACCTTTCGGGATTCTTATTACCCAAGTTACTAAGAATATTACCAGTGGCATACAGGGAGCTTAGCCAATGAGCAGTAAGAAAAGATGTTTCCTCTGTAGTACACTCTGATCATCGGCTTCACCCCTGACTCTCCAATCCCAGCTCTATCCCTGCCAGGCCTGTAACCTCTGGCCAAGGATGCAGACCTGGGCAGGGGACCCCAAAGCCCTTCTAATTGCTGGCTTCACAGAGCCTAGGCCTCTGCGATCACCACCTCTGACCCTGCCTGCTGCCATCATCAGCTCTGCTCTTGCCCCACTGGCAGCCTCTGGCCAAGGCTGAAGGCCTGGGAAGGGGACCCCCAGACTCCTGCTTTGCCGGCTCCCCCGGTGCCCAGACCCCTGTGATTGCAGGCTCTGCCCCTGTCCCTCTGATTGCTGATTCTGCGGAGCCCAGGATCCTGTGATCTCCAGTCTTGCCCCTGCCCATGCCTGAGGCCTCTGGTGAAGGCCTCTGGCCTGGGCAGTGAACCCCCAGCATCCTCTGATTGCCCGTTCTGTCCCTCGGGGCTCCTGCCTCCCCCACCACCTGCCTGGCTAACAGGTCTGACTACTTCAGTGGCGGGGCTGAGCCGGACTGGGCACCGCCATCTTTGTGATGGAGCAACACCTAATTTGCATATTACTCTTTTATTAGATAGGATGCCTTTGTCACTAAATACAGCTTGGTTTTTCAACATTTGTGGCTAAAGTGGTGTTAAATATGTAAAAATACTAAAACACTATTCAAGATTCTATAATTTCATTGGTGAAGGAAGTGATGTTTATTATTTAAAAAATTGTAAGCATATTTTCTATTAAAATAGAATCTTATTTTTAAGAAAAATATGAGAAGATTAGATTCCCATGGAAGTGGTCATATCAAAATAATAATTCATGGTGAGATCTCTGTATTTTAAATTTTTTTCATTCAACTACCCTTGAAGTTGTTCTTTAATCAGTAGTTTCATTAGACATTTTTCCATCTGCCACTATCATATACATATGGGATTCATAAAACTTGTTCTTTGAAGTAATGTTTTGATAGTTATTTTTAAATTGTGTGGATAGAAGGTTATATACATTTAATTTTGCAAAGTTTTATTAAAGACAAATTAAAATAGAAAAATATATTTGTCTTTTATAAGGGGCAAATTTTCACCTTTTAAATGCATAGAATAATAAACATCAAACATCCATAGTTTCTAAGTTTTCTCATTCTTGATGTTTTAGTTATAAAACTATGTGCAAAGGTATGAAATAAAGCCCACCTTAGTTCTTCAATAGAATTTGCAAATCATTCTTAAAGCATAGACTAGATTCTTTAAGAAGAGTGCGTTGAAAGAATAGCAAATATAATCTGAGTATTCTTAATATCTGAACTCTGTGCTATCCAAGGCCCTCTAAATGATTAGGTGTTGAAGGTGAGTTGGATGTCATTCAAATAACAATTTTCCCTGGACTTGCAATAATATCATAGATGGCCTAAGACCTCAAAGTCATAACTTATTATCAACCTGTCTTCATAGAGATGTTATTTCATAAAAGTCTCTAAGGTTAGAGGAAATGATTTAACTTGCATTCAGCATCTTTTACCTCTCTTAGTTGAGGAGTGGTATACAGCAAATTTTCAATACTTATTTCTTTTGGAAAAATATCATGATTAATTGTTAAAGGTATTACTTTTAGAAGATTGACATTTCACACTGATTTAAACCAAGTATTTTTTCTCTAATCAATCAGCTGTATTGATGTCTTTAGTGTTCTCAGTATTATAAACCAGGTATATTTGGGTGCTAAATAAAAGACAGTGAGAAGTTCTACTATTGAAAATAAAAGTTTCTTCATTTCTCAGTATACTTATTCAGATTTTTAGCTGTAGCTTTGATAATATGGTGAGGTTAAAAATCTGAAGGCCTAGTGGACTCTTAGCACTATAGAGTTAGAAAGATCCTAAGAATCTTAGTTGGTTTCTTCCTTCAGTCAGAAGTATATCATCTCAGCTATGTGAGAATAAGTGTAAGAATATTTTCAAGAATAACAATTTCTTTTAATGTGTAGCAACCCTGAGTCTGAAGACATTGATCACATGACCAAATCTGTTGCTTAAGAAAATGTTTTTCACTAACTGTCTCTTAGGTGGTAGTGGAGTTTTGCTGATTCTGTGATGTAGTTTGAGACAGGTAATCAGTTGTCTTCAACTTGTGACTTTTCCTATTTGACTAAGTAAATTTTTTACTTTCTATGATTTTAGTCATTGGAAGGTAAACATGCTTAATTTATTTTTAAGACTTATCTTGATTTTAAAATAGTGCCTTAATTTCTAATCATATTTAGGTAGGTCTTCTGCATTTCTAGAAAAGTAATTAAATTTTTTTTTGTTTTCTTTCTTTCTGATATAGAGTCTTTTCCTGAAAGAAATAAAATTAACATTTACCTTACTATTAATTTTTTCTTTTCTGAAAGCTAAGGGAACTACAGTGTATTGAACTTTACTTTGAAATTCTCTATATTAAGAGATTCTTTGGGAAAAAAGAATCCAATGAGCAGTAAGAAAAGATGTTTCCTAATTTTAATTTAATATGGGTTAGATCTACATATTTAATAACTAGTACTTTATAGTGAATAATTGTTATAAGACATCAGATATTTAATAATTATTCTTACTCTGATTCATACCATACTGACAGTAAATTCTTTCTTCTGTGACATCTTCAACTATATTAAATACTAGTGGCCTGGTGCACGAAATTTGTGCACATTAAAAAGAAATTAGAGGAAATATTTTAATATTGCTATTTACCTTTTATAATAGAAGTGCCAGAGATAAAAGAAAATTAGTAAAATGTATTTGAAAATTTCCCTCCTGTCAGACTCTGGGACAGGACCCAGAGTCAAGTCCCCGCCCACCTGCGCAGGCCTCAAAATCACATGAGACCCAGACCCGGCTGGTCACACTCCCATAAAGCCCCACAGGGTCGGGGGGGTACAGCCTCAGGTTCCCTGGCCTGGCCGTAGGTCCCCCAGCTCTGGTGCTGGGGCAAGGGACATGGCCTTAGGTCCCCCGGCCCTGGTGCCTGGGCAGGGGGTGCGGCCTCAGGTCCCCTGGCCTGGCTTCAGGTTCCCAACCCTGGCTAGAGGGTGCAAGGGCGCAAGGGCATGACAATCATTTGCATATTAGCTCTTTAATATATAGGATTCTGATCTTATAAAGGTCAACTTGGTTTTATGTGTCATCAAAATTCTATAAATGGTAAATTAATTGTTTATTTAGAGTTGGTTTCATAACAGTGATAGCAAAATGAAAAGGAAATTGAATTGATCAAAATAAAATATGACTAGTATTTTCATGTTCTGTGAACTCCAAGAAACCATTGTGGGGATTATTGAGAACCAATGTGTTGACTCCTGAATTTCCTGATTCCCCCATATGCTCCACTGGGAAGGGTTTTAAATGTGTTTAAAATTGTTTTATTTCTTATTATCTAAACTAACAATTGGTAGTTCCTAGTAAAAACTAGCTCCCTAATATGCCCAGAGTTTAGGAGTAATTAAACACGATTATATTCTTTTCCAAGGTTGGGTTGGAAAGTTTGCATATATAGGTCTTAGGAGAAAGTAACTGGTTCATAGTGCCCCATGGGGGAGTAGCAGCTGTGAGACCAACAAGAACGTCTTAGAACAGAACACTCTAAGTCAGAGGAAAATAGTGTTGACTTGAAAACAATTTACTATTTCTATGGCTGAAATGCTCATTTTTAAATATATGCATGAGTGTAAATATAACATTATTCATATTCGTATCTGAATCAGATATGCATCCCACACCTAATATTTACGTTATAATTTCATTATTACTGTTGCAATTTACATTATTTATTTTAAAGGTCACCATATGTATATTATCATGTATTTTAATAGCTTCTGTTCTGTATTCACTAATGCACATTTATATAGGCAAAGAAAAAGCATTCTAGCCTACTGATACCCAGTTGTAACAAATTTTCATTGTAAGCTTAAAGACTAATAGCTAAGATATTGCATAGAACTAATATCTTTAATGACATTGTTTCATTACACGTATCTTGAGTCTGCAGTGATACGGGTCCACAATCCATTGTCCACAATGCTGAAATCCCAAAGTATGAAGATCACAACTATTTTTGAAACCAATTTTTAAATATAACCTTTCCCAAACTATTACTATTTACAGTGTTTACTTTCTTCATATGTTTCTCTGCATATATATTAAAGTTTGATTACTGTGTGGAGTGCCTTGAGAATTACACAATCCACAATATAAGCATCAAATTAACCTTACAAAACTTGATAAATTCTAAATTACCAAGCACATCTAGCCCCCAAGGTTTTAAACGAAGAATTGGGACTTGTGTTATTTAAACCAAGGTGATATTTTAGGCCCTTCTATTCTGAATTTACATTTCTTAAATTATTTGTATACCACTAATTTGTTATTGAAGGTCAGATAGAAGAACAAAATGTTAAAACTGGGATGTAGTTAGAAATCTTTTACTTCAATCATAAGCTCTCCTTTTTAGCAAAAGAATCTGTTGGCTAGTGAAGTTGATTTTCTTTTTTAATTATGCAGCTAGTAAGTGAATGATTGAAGATTGAATCCAACTCTGTCTATTATCACCTCCTGGAAACAAGAAGTTATAAGTAAGGGGGAAACTTGGTATGGCAATGTAAAGAAAAATGTGAGATCCTGCCCTTCAGTGGGGGGAATTGTATTATGACAATAAGATGACCCAATGGAAACATGGACTCTGACTTCAGCCCCACATCATATAAGAAAGCCAATTTAAGATGAATCATGACCCTAAATAAGTAAAATAAAAAGTAAAGCTTTAAGAAGAAAATATAGAAAAATTATCTTTCTTTTCTTGATATAGTCAGATTTCTCAATTATGGGCACAAAAAGCACAAACTATAAGAGAAAAAAGTAGATGATAACTTGGACTTCAAAAATAAACAAAATTATTTTTATTAAATAACACAATAAGGAGAAGGAGTTGCAAAATACAGAAAAAGAAGCCCACAAGTTTCTGACATATATATCAAGATATGTAAAAAACTAACACAAATCAATGAGGAAGATAAAACCACCCTATGAACACACACAGACACGCGCACACACACCTTTGAATTCACTT
The DNA here is from genome assembly GCA_004026665.1 of Murina feae. NCBI lineage: Eukaryota > Metazoa > Chordata > Mammalia > Chiroptera > Vespertilionidae > Murina > Murina feae. The sequence goes on from PVJC01009985.1 coordinate 42,724, forward strand.
CACAAGAAGAGGTATCCAGAAAAAGACCAGTGAGCAAATAAAAAGGGGCCCAACGATAGTAATTATTAAGAACATGCTAATAACTAAGGCACAGCGAGATAGCTCTACCCCCACCCAAACTGTGAAAACAAAGAAGGCAATATGACGTTTTGCTAAGCTTGTGGGGAAAGTGGAAAGTCCCTCACTCTGGACAGGGGCAGTCATTTTGGAATACTGTTTGGCAATGTTTGCTATTCATCAATACACACAGATACATCTAGCAGATATTAATGACAGTGAGTGCAAAGTCAAGCCAAGACTAAAGGAAACCTATTGAAGTTCAAAGCTGAGCAAAACTAATCATTTGTGGTAAAATTTAGAAGAGTGTTTCCCTGAAGGATATATAGATTGGGGAGGAATCCAGAGGAAGTTTATGGGATAATGGAAATATTCTGCATGTTGATGCTGTGAAAGTGGAGATGCATTTGTACAAATTTCTCCTGAAGCTGCACACTTAAAATTTTGTAACACCAGTAACCAAGTGAAATTAAAGGAAATGAATGTAGTTTAACATGAATCTCCTTCATATTATGGGCATTACCTAGAACATGTAAATTATTTCACTCAGTCTTATCTTGCTAAATTTGAAAGAAAGAAACTTTAAGCCTACATAGAATACTTTTTTCCTGAGGCCTAGAATTTGGCAGTGCCAACTGAAATAATGTAAGAAGAGAGAGTAAATCTGAAGTATCTTTGAGGAAATATCTATTTCTGGTAGAATTGTAAATTTCTTTGAGATAGGGCTAAGTCAACTACCTATTATATGTGCATTTTAATTTTGAAGTTTCATATTCAGTCAAAATCATAAGAATTTACAAGTAACAGAGGGCAATACATAATACTCTTGTTAGTTAATCTTTATTAAACAAATTCAATAAACTTTATTGAAAGATCAGACAGAGGCCGAAAACCAGGACTACAGGCTTTATTAGAGAAGAAGGACCTGCTGGGCTGTCTCACAAGGGGAGAACAGCAGCACATGCAGGGGTGGGCTCTCCTTTTGAGAGGGGAATGGGACGGGGTGGGGGCTTCGTATACTCGGTGCACACTGATTGGTGGCTTACTGCGTTGTCCATATAGGGCATGGCTTAGGGTATTTTGGCAGGTGTGGATTGGTGGTCCAAAGTACAGTCCATATAAGGTACATGGTTAATCACTCAGGTATTTCCGGGCTGCAGGTTATGTCATACTCCGCCCACCCCGGGGGAAGGGAGGATCTATCATTGATGACATAAACTCTTTGTACATGAACTAAAAATACATGATCATTTTATTTTTTTAAAATATATTTTTATTGATTTCAGAGAGGAAGGGAGAGGGAGAGAAAGATAGAAACATCAATGATGAGAGAGAATCATTGATAAACTGCCTACTGCACGGCCCCCACTAGGGATCTAGCTGCAACCCGGGCTTGTGCCTTTGACCGGAATCAAAATTGTGACCCTTCTGTCCACAGGCCAAACTCTCTGTTCACTGAGCCGAAGCAGCTAGGGCCATGACCATTATTTTTTAACAAATATTTATTGTTGTTTATAGGTCTAAATTAATTAATTCCTGTCATTTAAAACTCTGAATTAAATTTTAGGCCATTTCTTCTTTAAATATTTAATAGAAAGTGATAAAATTATATGTATTCAAAGAGCAAAATGATATACAATAATATTAAAATTTTAATGAGTGTTCTGACTCTCATGTAATCCATTAATAATTTAAATGGAATGTATCATGGAATGAAATAATTTAAATCAAAATAGCAGCACCTTCCATCATCACTTATTTTGTCAATTACATTGGTGGCTCAGTAGCTCAATCTTGAATCACTTTCCTATTTATTTATATAATTTCAGTACTTTACATTTCTCTCTCTCTCTCTCTCTCTCTCTCTCTCTCTCTCTCTCTCTCTCTCTCT
>PVJC01009986.1:9178-45426 GCA_004026665.1 Murina feae
TACTTTTTATATTTACCTTTTTCTTCTTCCTCCTCTTCTTAAAGAATGCCCTTCAGCATTTCAAATAATCCTGGTTTGGTAGTGATGTACTCCTTTAGCTTTTTCTTGTCTGTGAAGCTCTTTATCTGACCATCAATTTTACATGATAGCCTTGCTGGGTAGAGTAATCTTGGTTGTAGGTTCCTGCTATTCATCACTTGAAATATTTCTTGCCAGTCCCTTCTGGCCTGCATGGTTTCTGTTGAGAAATCAGCTGACAGTCATATGGGTACTCCCTTGTAGGTAACTAACTGCTTTTCTCTTGCTGCTTTTAATATTCTCTCTTTGTCTTTTGCCCTTGACATTTTAATTATAATGTGTCTTGGTGTGGTCTTCCTTGAGTTCCTTTTGATTGGGATCCTCTTCACTTCCTGGACTTGTAAGTCTATTTCTTTCACCAGGTAGGGGAAGTTTTTTGTCATTATTTCTTCAAATATGTTTTCAACATCTTGCTCTCTCTCTTCTTCTGGCACCTTTATAATTCTGATGTTGGTACGCTTAAAGTTGTCCCAGATGCTCCTTACACTATCTTCACACTTCTGGATTCTTTTTTCTTTTTTTTCTTCCAGTTGGGTGCTTTTTGCTTTTTCATGTTTCAAATCTTTGACTTGATTATTGCAAATCTCTAGTCTGGTGATGGATCTCTGTATAATATTACTAAGTTTATCGGCGGATTCTAGAAAATTCTTGAAAAACCTTAAAAGTGTAGTTCTGAACTCTATATCCAGTAGTTCGCTTTCCTCCATTTCTGTCATTTGTGACCTGTTTCTTTGTCTCTGCATTTTGGCTGCATTGATGGAGTGGTTTCTGCATTAGGTGTCCTATAGGGTCCAGTGATTCAGCCTCCCCAATCACCTGGGGTGGACACTCTTGTTGTATGTCTTTGAAGGCTGAGTGCACAGTCTTGTTGCAGTTATTACTGGGAGGAAATGACCTGCAGGCCTTTCTCCTCGTTGTTTGGGGTTTGGAACTTTTAGAGTTCTGTCCCAGCTGCAGTCCCTCAGGCTATGCTGCAGGCACGTGGGCGCACAGCTTGGGCGGGATTATAGGTGGGGTGGGGTGGGGTCTCAGAATCGCTGGAGTGGAGCTACTCGCGATGGCTGCCCTTCCACTGACTCTCCCTCCCGGACCTGGAGCCTCCAAGCCCTGGGGTCTGCACACCTCCGAGTCCCCGAATCTCCACATCAGTGATCGCTGCGAACAGCTCTGCTAAAACACCACTGATCTTCCACCCCATTGCCAGACAGCCTGCACCACGTTCAGTGCGACCCCGAAGTTTATAATCTCCTTCCAAGCCATGGATCCAGGCACAGCCGCCACCCTTTCACCCGCGCCACCGCTTCCATTCCGCGCCTCCGTACCTCTCAGTTTTGGCACTTGGAGCCTCTACCCAGTCTCAATGCACTCCTTCTCCTGACTTCTAGTTGCAAAGCTTCCCCTCCCTTGGTTCCGGAGGATGGCCTCTCACAGTATAGTTGTATTTCTACAATTTAGTTGTGGAGGCTGCGCATCTAGGTCCACACCTCATGCCGCCATCTTGGTTCTCCTTCAGGCATAGCACTTCTTATATGATAAATATATTTTGGTTAGTTATAGCTCAATAAATATTTATTAAGCTAAATGTATCTTTTAAACTGAGAGCATTTATTTAGATTAGTGTTTATTAATTTTTATGTTAAAAGAACCTGGTGGTATTTAAAGATTAAAAACCAAGTAAATTTGGCATTTTGATAGATCAATATTGAAAACATTTCATAATATAAAAATTAATTATTTTAAAATAATTTGTAGAAAAATATATTTTCTTAAATTTTATACAAATGAAAGTGAACAAATAATTTTAATGTCCACTTCTTTCCTTGTGATTTAAATCTACTACTTCCTCTCTACATGCCAGCAAGGACTTAGGAAATCCACCTGGCAGTGTAAATGTACTGTATCTTAAAAATGTTAAATATTTGCAGTATTGTGGTTATCAGCATAATGTCTTTATTCTTTCTGAATTGTGACTATTCTCTCTGCCAACCTTAAACCTTTGGGATCATACTTATATGATATAAAATAAACTAAACTTGATAAAATTTTTCAATGAAAGTTAAACTTTATGAGCCACAAATTGAACTATTATGTTTTCTTTAGATTTACCTATAGTGACCACTGCTAGAGTTGAACTTATCACAAGTACAATGGAAAAATAGCTCAGTTATTTCCTACAATTTCTGTTGATATTTTAGGCACTGAGAGCAATGTTCAGAGACAATCACTGTAAGAAATTGTGCTTACACTATTTATAGTAATAGTTATGTTGAAAATTTTGCATTTAAAAAGCCACAGTAGCCCTAACTGATTTTACTCAGTGGTTAGAGCACTGGCCCTTGGACTGAAGGGTCTTGAGTTGGATTCCAGTCAAGGGCAGGTGCCTTGACTAGTTGCAGGCTCAACACCCAGCCCTAGTAAGAGCATGTGTGGGGAGGCAAGCAGTTAATGTGTCTCTCACATGATTCTCTCTCTGTGTCTCTCCTCCTTCTTTCCACTCTCTCTAAATGGGGAAAAATACCCTAGGGTAAGGATTAACAAAATAATAATAATGGTAATAGTAATAATAATAATAATAACAATCTATCCTATATAATAGAGGTAATATGTAAATTGACCATCACACCCTCACACAAGATGGCACCTCCATGTGGTCAAAGATGACCTCCTCCATTTAGTCAAAAAATGGTCACCACAAGATGGTTGGCAAGTGAGGGCAGTTGGGGGGGAATCAGATCAGCAGGGGAGGGCACTTGGGGATGACCAAGCTGGCAGGGGAAGGCAGTTAGGGGTATCAAGCCAGCAAGGGAAGGAAGTTGTGGGGGCACCAGGCCTGCAGGAGAGGGCAGTTGGGGGTAATTGGGCTGTCAGGGTAGCATTTCAGTGTTGATCAGGCTGGCAGGGGAGTGGTTAGGGGGTGATCAGGCTGGCGGGCAGAAGCAGTTAGGGGCAATACAGGCAGGCAGACAGGTGAGCAGTTGGGAGCCAACAGTTCTGGATTGTGAGAGGAATGTCCCAGATTAGAGAGGGTGCAGGCTGGGCTGAGGGACACCCCCCACCCACATGCATGAATTTCATGCACCAGGCCTCTAGTCCTATCTAATAAAATAGTAATATGCAAATTAACCATCATTCTGAGACAAAGATGGCTGTGGCTGAGACAAGGTGCTTGCGTTGTCACCATGGTAACGATGCAGGCATTCTTCCCCAGCCCACTGGAAGAGGGCCTCTGGGCCTGCTTGGTTGCTGCTGCCGCTGGGGTTCCAGGCCCCCTGCAGGCTGAGTCTTGGCTTGGGTCTGAAGTGTGGAGACCCAGCCTGCAGGGGGTCCAGCACCCCAGCAGCCCCGAGCCCCAGAGCCATGGAGGTGCTGGGGCCACTGGGGCTACAGCAGAGACACAAATCTGCAGGAAACCTGTGGAAAGGGAGGTAAACTATCATAACTTTATCTCCCTTTCCACAAGATGAGAAAACTGACCCTGATTTATTTAGTGACATGGCCTACACCTTTCTACAAGCACAGCGTATGTTATGACCACTCCCAGGAAGGTCTGGTCAGAATACTGTCTCCAGGGAATAACACTACTGTGAAAAATCATCTAAGAAAGGAAACAAGCTTTTGTTGGGTTTATTCTGAAGGTCAGAGAACATGCCACCCCAACATATGCTGTGTTGTTATATTGATGATCTTGAGCTGCAGATGCTTGAAAAACAGCAAATGCAAGGAGAGGCTTTCACTAAAGTCTCCTGATCTGCCTAAAATCAGACCCTCACAAAAGGTTCCCTTGGGAAAAGCATCATCAGCCAGTGAAGACTGACTCCTGTCACAGGAGACTACAAGTTGACATCACACCCAAACTTTGTTACAAACTATCTCCCCCACCCTCATTCATCTTTCCTAAAACTCATGTACTCTCCTCTAAGAGGCCTAGATATCCCATCCCCTTTCCCCAGGAAGAAGGTATTTAAATCTGGATTCTAAGCCACCTTGGGGAGTTACTCATTTTTCCCTGGGATCTCCCACATATACAGGAGGTACACATGTTAATGAACTTTCGTTTTTCTCTTGGTAATCTGTCTTTCATTGCAAGGGTCTCCGCTAAGAACTCAGAAGGGTAAAGGAACACTATTTTTCCTTCTCCATAATTCTATTTTGGGAAATCAAGTCCCAGGCTGAACAGTGAGTTTGGCTCAAGTGCCAAGCAGTCCCGGCTGAGGGGAGAGAAGCTTCTAGGGGGAAATCAATGATATTGGCATCAAAGTAGGACAGAGGGCACACACATGGTTGCTGGTGGGAGTTTAAAGTGGTTCAACATTTTTGGAGGAGGATTTGGCAAAATCGATAGAAATGTTCAAGGTACATCCAAGAGTCTTCTTCTAGGAATCTCATCTGCTGAGGTAAAGCACCAGTGCATAAGCCCTGGTCAGAACCCAGAATGCTACTGCAGGCTCCCCTTCCACAATAGGAAAACCTGCTAACAACCTGTATTTTAAAGACAAGATGGCATCTATACTAATAAAAAGGTAATATGCTAATTAGACTGAACATCTTCCAGATGACCTACTGGACAAAGCCACAGTGGCAGGGCTGAGGCAGAGGCAGTTACAGGTTATCAGCAGGCAGAGAGCAGTTAGGGGGATCAGGCCAGCAGGCAAGTGAGCGGTTAGGAGCCAGCAGCCCCAAGGGTTCCCTGATTGGAGAGGGTGCAGACCAGGCTGAGGGACCCCCACCCCCCCTCGCCCACTGAGTGCACAAACTTTTGTGCACCAGGCCCCTAGTTTATATATAAAAAGCCTGTGGCTCTAACGCCATAATGACCCAGGCCAGCATGGTCTGGGCAGGAGTGTGCAATTTTTGCATATTGGGCTTCTAGTAATAACATAAAAGCCACAATAACAAATTCATTATTTTTGTGTTTGTTTAATTATTTATTTTAGGACACATACATTCACTGATTCATTGACAATGTCAATATGCATATATACTCTCTTACAACACCAAAAGAATAATTATATACTTATTGAAGAAGAACCATATTGGACTCCAACTGACAGCCAGCAAGAAAATGAAGCCCTCAGTCTGACAGCCTGCAAGGCCCACACCTGGAATGCAGCCCTTGTTGAAGAGCCAGTCATGCCAGGCCTGGGCTCCTGTCCCATGCAGACAGTGACATAATAAATGAGTACTGTTTTAAGCTGTGTGTTTGTGTATTCTTTCTTTCTTTCTTTTTGGACACAGTAAGAGGGAATACTAGTACACACATTCAATGTTTTAAAACTACACATTGATGTTTCGTATCCATCCATAAATAACACCTGAGAAGCCTTTTAGTGAAAACATATTTGCTTTGTCTGTTATTTTAAAAATAAAACTAAATTGTGACCAAAATATCACTCTCAGAACTCACTATAGTTTTTCTGCACTGCATATGACCGTGTTGGTTTTAGTCTTTGGAAGTTTCTATTTTAAAAATGAACTCGCAAATTGGGACTTTGTGTCTATGTGTTTTGTGCCTATGGAAGGCTTTTTCTCAACAGACTTTTAAAAACAAGTCAAAGTATCCTTATTTGGATTGAGTATGTATATAATGTACATTTTAATTCAAACCTAAAATCAATATAAATTTGAAACTGTGAAATCTATGCCTAAAAGTTAAAAAAGTAAGTTAGAAATAATTTAAGTACCTGTTCTGTCACAGGGCCCAGAACAAGTGATCATTTGGTAAAGGTTTTCTCCCCTGTCTATATCCCTACAATAGTTTCACTAGAGTTGTGTTTAGAGCAAATTATTTTATTCGTAATGTTCTATTACACATTTAAACTATTTCTAAAATTTTATTTTCTTGTTTAAAGTATTAAACTATTTTTATTGATTTTTAAAGAAAAGGAAGGGAAGGGAAGGGAGAGACAGAGAGAAACATTGAGGTGAGAGCAAAACACTGATCAAGCTGTCCCCTGAACACCCCCTTTCAGGGATTGACCCAGGATTCCTGGTATGTGCCCTGATGAGGAATTGAACCAGCAAACATGGGTGCAAAGGAGGATACCCAACCTACTAAGCCACAATGGTCGGAGCTGTTATTACTTTTAATTAGTAAGTCATCACAGTGAACCTGTCCATTTTATTTTCTTCCACATAAGAAAAGTTAATTTCCCAGTATCAACATTTAGACCATCTAAATTGCAAATCTTCTGCTAATGTTTTCCAAGTAATCTATTTTGATTAATTAAGTCCTGAGCACTGTTGATATGTATCAAGCAGAAAGTGGAAAGGAAAACTTTATAAAGAAAAATAACTTTTGTGAACTCAGGGAAGTGTGAACCATAAAGACAATCAGAATAAAATCAACCAAATTAATAATCAGATTGTAATATTATCTTTTTAAAAAGAAACTATTATAGACTGACAATTCTCAGGCGGAAGGGGAGGGCAGGAAGGGATTAAACAAATAATTTATATGCACATATTGAAAATCTATGGACTCAAGACAACAGTGCAGTAAGGGCCTGGGGAGGGGGTAGAGTGGACAGGAGGGAATCAATGGGGGGGGTGCGGAAAGGAGAACATCTGTAATACGTTTAACAATATACATTTAAGTAAATAAATAAAAACATATATATATATATATATATATATATATATATATATATATATATATATATATATATAGAATCCTAATATGCAAATAGTCTGAATGGTGGAACAACCAAACAACTGGTCACTATGACATGCGCTGACCACCAGGGGGCATATGCGGATCATGGTGGGCATGGCCCATAGTGGGATGGTGGAACAGGTGATCGGGGATGCCAGACCAAGGCAAGGTGCAGGTTGCTGTAATCGGGATAAGCCTCTGGTGGTTACGAAAATTCTTTGCTCCCACACACTGTGATGCCACCTGGTGCTTGCACCTGTTGCTGCGCTGGCCCTGCTCACACCCTGAACACTTAGCACCATCAGCAGGTGTAAGTGGTGGCTGCCAGCCTCGATTGTCCCTCAGGGTTTCTCCACCTCCCTCTGCTCCTGAGGGGCAATTGGGGCTAGCAGCTGCCTCTTGTTCCTGCTTCCAGTGATGGCCCCGCCTGCACCTGCTGCCAGCACTCCACGCTAGTCCCAATCACTCGGTGCCTTCAGCAGATGCAAGTGGTGGCTGCAGTCCCTGATGCCCACTGAGGGCTTCTCCACCTCCCCTTGCTCCTGAAGGGCGATCAGGGCAGCAGCTGCAGCTTGCACCCACTGCTGGCACCGGACCCAATCACTCTGCGCCTTCAGTGGTGCGTGCAGGGCCAGAGCAGGGCCAGTGCTGTCGGAGCATGGGAATGGCAGCTGTGGGAGCAGGTCTGCTGGCAGACAGAGGATTGGGGGCTGTGGCGGAAGGGGCTGGGTAGGGTGAGAAGGATGGGCTGAGACCAGTCTTTGTGCCCACTGCAGCCTTGCAGCCCACAGTTCCTTTCAAGGTGCATGAATTTGTGTACATGGCCCCTAGTTTAAACATAAAAATAAAAGAAGCTATTGCAAAAGAGAAGAAACTAGATTTCTTATATATATTAAGAAATTGAATAGTTCTCTTAGTTTTCATGGCATCATTATTTTATTTAAATTACTATACGTCAGGAATTCACTATGCACACTTACGATAATTATCAAAAATCCTCACAAATTTAATTAGCAGTTTGCAGAAAATTTTTATATAACCTCGTGTTCTAAGGTTTATCATAGTTATTACAACAAAGGTAAAGTTTAACTTTCAGAACCATGCTGAAGTCAGATCCTGAATATTTAATGTCTAACTAGGAGCCATATTTGAACATACTGGGCTCCTTCTAAACTTGTGCATCTCAAGATGTAAACAATAACCATCTTTCACATCCCACCAACTCCCTGATGTGATTGAGAAATTCTGATAAGGAAAATGGTGTCGATCTGGCCGAAGAATTTTCTGCTAAGTACCTAGTGTATATGTGCAAAGACATCTCTGAACAGCACTGCTATTTGCAGAGTTTGTAAGCAGCTGAAATTGATTCTTTTTCATACCCTGGTTAGCCTAATGAAGGATGCAATGAATGCTCAGATTGACTTCTCTACTAGCTGATAGCTTGTTTTCCATGCTCCTAAGTGTTCAAATGTATGCCTTCTAAACTGCTGGTGATTTTCCTTTTTTATTTGTATTTTTTATTGAATTTATTGGAATGACATTGGTTTGCAAAACCATACAGGTTTCAAATATACAACTCAACATATCATCAGCACACTGCATCATGTGCCCATTGCCAAAGCAAATCTTTCTCCATCTTCCTCTCTCCCTCCTTTGCCCACCTCCACCTACTCTCACCCACTTTTTGCTCTTATTATCACCACATTGTTGTCTGTGTCTATGTGTCATGTATATATCTTTTGCTTAATCCCTTCACTTTATTTCATCCATTCCTCTCAACCCCTCCCCTCTAATAGCTGTCAGTTTGTTCCATGTATCCATATCTCTGTTTTTATTTTGTTTGTCACTTTATTGGTTTATTACATTCCACAGGTAAGTGAAATCATATGGCATTTGTCTTTCTCTAACTGGTTTATTTCACTTAGCATAATACTCTTCAGGTAAGAGGAGAAGTTACCACAGACATCACAAAAATACAAAGGGTCTTACTAAAATACAACGAAAGAATATATGCCACAAAATGCAATAACTATATTGCCACCAAATGCAAGAAGAAATGGATAAGTTCTTAGAAATATATAACTTCCCTCGTCTGAATTATGAAGAATTGAAAAATGTAAATAGACCAATCAACAGTGAGGAAATTGAAGCAACCATCATAAATCTCATAAAAAGTAACAGTTCAGGACCAGATAGCTTCACTAGTGAATTCTGTCAGACATTCAAAGATTTGATTTTGTCATTTTAATCTTGTATTCCTTTTATAATTCTTACTAGGGGCCCAGTGCACAAAAAAATTTGTGCACTCAGAGGGTCCCTCAGTCCAGCCTGTGCCCTCTCGCAGCCTAGGACCTCTCGGGGGATGTCCACCTGCTGGCGTGCCTTGCCAACCTGGGTGAGTGGCTGAGGGCCATTTTCAGGCTGCCCACAGCCCCTTCATGGTTCAGGTCCCTACTGGGATGCCTGGCCAGCCTGGGCGAGAGTCTGAGGGCTGTTGAGGGCTGTTTGCAGGCTGGCCACAGCTCCCATTGACCCAAGGTCCCAGTAAGGCTGACTGGAAGTAGATTTCTGAGGTTTATTTAACTTCTATAATTGAAACTTTGTTGCCTTGGTCCCCCTGCTTGAAGCCTGGGTTGCCCCTGGCAACCCAAGGTCCCAGCCCAGCAGGTATCTGGGGTTTGTTTATCTTCTATAATTGAAACTTTGTAGCCTTGAGTAGAGCTCAGGGCCCACAGGGTCATGGCTTCCTCCATTGCCCGGGGTAACTCAAGCTTTGTGGCCTCTACCATCTTAGTTGAGTTAATTTGCATATTTGCTCCTGATTGGTTGATGGGCGTGGCTTGTGGGTGTAACACAGTTAGGGTTGATTTGCATATTACTATTTTATTAGATTAGAAGATTTCTGCCTTTCTTGTTGTATGAAAAATATCCATATATTGTATAGTGTGTCTTTTTTTCTGTAAGCTTAATATAATTTTTTTTCTTTAAGTTAATATCAGCTGATCTGTGGCAACCTGGAGCTTATTTCTGGAGATGCCCTGGTTAAACTTGATTTAAATAAATGAATTGATAATTTATATAATCCTGCACTAAGGTCTAAGTTAGATAAGAGGGCAAACTGAATGAGCTTATCAATATTGTTTCTAGAACTTCCATTTTCCTCCCCTTTGCCTCCCTCAATCCCACCCCCAAGGCCTTCACCACATTATTATCTGTGTCCATGGGTAATATATGTATCTATGCATATATATTCCTTGGCTGATCTCTTCCCATTTTCTCCATCCATCCTCCTCCCCTCTGAGATCTGTCAGTCTGTTCCATTTATTTTCTTCAAGAAAAATTTCAGCCAAAAGAAAACAATGCATATCTTATCAGATACCTATTCTGCCTTTATAAATTCTATATGCTTTTACTGTCTTTTTTTGTTAATAGGGTCTGCATGGCACCTCGTGTTTTTCTGGGATGTGTCAAGTTTTGTTCAGTGTCAATACTGAGTCCCCAGTGGGTTGGGTAGGTGTGACAAGTTTAGCATCCCTACCTCTGCCAATAAGATGTAAGCAGGGTAACCTGTTCCTAGGGCAGCTGGAAATGACACTTATTACAGAGTGTGTGGATAGCCATGCCTTTGGCTGAAGCTCCATAATAAAAATCATTTGAATACAATTATTAAAGTATTAAATCCCTGTGCCCATGATTCTGTACAATTTCCCATCAATTGAAAAAGGTTAGCTTGAGAACTTCAGAAATTTCCAAGAGAAACAGAAACTTTAGAGGTTTATAGTCAATTTTATCTGCAAGGATACAATTTGAATTAAAGCATAACAAATGGTATCTTACATTTATGAAACAGCTTATCATTCACTACTGACTTGGGTTATACTAAGGAGTGAAGGCACCAATCAGAAAGGATATATGCACCCTTATGTTCATAGCAGCACAATTTATAATCGCTAAAATTTGGAAGCAGCCTAAGTGCCCATCAGCAGATGAGTGGATTAGAAAACTGTGGTACATCTACACGATGGAATACTATGCTGCTGTAAAAAAGAAGGAATTCTTACCATTTGCAGCAGCATGGATGGAACTGGAGAGCATTATGCTAAGTGAAATAAGCCAGTCAGAGAAGGATAAATATCACATGATCTCACTCATTTGTGGAATATAATGAACAATATAAACTGATGAACAAAAACAGATCCAGAGACAGAGAAGCATAGATCAGACCATCAAACGTCAGAGGGAAGGTATGGGGAGGGCAGGGGTAACCAGGAGAGATCAACCAAAGAATTTGTATGCATGCATATGAGCCAAACCAATGTACACAGACAACAGGGGGTGAGGGCATGAATTGGGAGGGGGGAATAGGAGGATAAGGACACATATGGAATAGCTTAGTCAATAAAGAAAAAAAGAAAAAAAAAGAACTTATAAAAAAGTAACTGCATTAATGTGCCTTGAGCTGACTACTACCCATCAGAAGTTATTGATATCCCAAAGAAAGAATGTCTTTTGTTTACCTCCAAATGGTAACTAAAGTGATTCTTTATCATTTTCAAATCTCATTAATTTAGGTTAGTATAATAAAAATGTTTTTCTACACAATAGACTTCCTAAATAACTTTTTAGTAGTAGCTAGTTTCAGATTATGTACTATAAGTTCATTGATCTGTCAGTGATTGATTATTGTTGAACACTGTTTGCCTCTTTGAAGATATGTTGCATTAATATTTATGGTATCAATAATGATTAAAATTCAAATTTCATACTATCACAAGAAATTGATGAGTAACTCAATTACCTATGGCTTCTTTTTTTTCCATTTGGTTATCTCACCCAGGTGTAGACGTAAGAGTGTCTTCTTTCCCTTTTAAATTTGAGTATAAAATTTTAATTGTTTTTCTGCAGGATCTACAGTTCTTTTTTTATTTTTGTTCCTTTCAACCTGAAGCTCCCTTTTGGCTAATGTTTTTTAAACAAGAGATCTAGCAATGTTGCAGAATTGTTCAAACACTTTCAATAGTTCTTCAAAATTAATGTGGCGCTGATTAGAGGATCTGAAGTTTCCTATATTTGTGATTATTTGGTACATATTATTTCATGGATCTGAATCTTGACTAATTTTTCTATTTTATTGCTGGATATCCTTTGACCTAGTCAAATGGCACAAAAAACCATTTCTTAAGGTCCACTTTCTCAGGCTATCTATACTTTTGGAAAATATATACCCTTGAAAACTAAGAAATATTTTGTAAGTCTTATAAATTCTAGAGAAATAAAACCAAATATTTAAAGGTTACCAAGATAATCATAAGGATACCTTTTCTGCACTCCCCTAGCACATTATTCATAGCTCTGGACAATTACAGCTGATTTGAATTCTGAAATAATAGATATAATTTATTTACTGCTTTCTATTTGTTAAGCACAAAAAGCATTGTCTTTTAAAATTTTATATATAGTATTAAGTAGGTAAAATTATCTAATCTAATAAAAGAGTAATATGCTAACTGTGTCAAGCTGCTACATCCCAAGCCATGCCCACCAGACAATCAGAGCAACTATATGCAAATTAACCCAACCAAGATGCTGGCCGGCAGCCATGGAGCTAGAACAGGCAAGAGGCTTCGTTGACCCAGCAACAGAGGAAGCTGCCTTCCTAGGCAGGCTATGGCCTTCACTCAAGGCAACAAAGTTTCAATTATAGAAAAGAAATAAACCCCAGATACCTGCTTCCAGCCAGCCTCACAGAGAGCTTGGTTCACTGGGGGCCGTGGTCAGGCTGCAAACAGCCATCAGCCCCTCACTCAGGATGGCCACAACCTCATGGGGTGAGGATTCCTGCTGGGGGGCTTGGCCAGCCTGCAAGCAGACATCAGCCCCTCACCCAGGCTAGTCAGGCACCCAGCAGTGACCCCCACCCTGAAGGAGCTGTGGCCAGCCTGCAAAAAGCTATCAGCCCCTCACCCAGGCTGGCTAGGAACCCCAACAGGGCACCCAACCTGATCCGGAACACCCTTCAGGGCAAACCTGTTGCCCCCCACCCATGCACCAGGCCTCTATCCTATATAATGAAAGGATAATATGAAAATTGACCCTAAAAGCAGAATGACTGGGAATGACTGGTCACTATGACACACACTGACCACCAGGGGGCAGAAGCTCAATGCAGGAGCTGCACCCTGGTGGTCAGTGTGCTCCCACAGGGGGAGCTCTGCTCAGCCACAAGCCAGGCTGACTGCTGCTAGTACAGCTGTGGTGGCGGGAGCCTCTCCCGCCTCCTCAGCAGCACTAAGGATGTCCAACTGTAGCTTAGGCCTGCTCACCCCTGGCAAGTGGACATCCCCCCCCAAGGGCTCCCAGGCTGCCAGAGGGATGTCTGCCTGCCAGCTTAGGCCCAATCCCCTGGGAAGTGAACTTAAGCCAGCAGGTGGACATCCTTTGAGGGGTCTCAAACTGCAAGAAGGCATGGGCTGAGCTAAGAGACCCTCCCCCCCCCCCCCCCCCCCCGAGTACACAAATTTTTGTGTACTGGGCCTCTGGTATTCTATATTAACATACAAAATGAAAGGAATTCTCTTAGGAAACCAATCTCTAAGCCCAAAGAATTTTAAATGTTGTTACCAAAACTATGAATTATTTCAGTCTCTAAACTGGGAGGTTAGACAGACAGGGAAACAAAACACGCTATGCCCTACAATGTAAAATTAAGGTCTTAACTATTTATGGTCATTGGCACTTTTCAGAGGATAAAACAAAAAGTTTCAAAATCCTGTGTATATTCCATTTTGTGAAATTTTCTTTTACTCAACTAAATTTTTCCTGAACTTTCAAATCTTCAAATGTAATTTCTTTCTGTGCTCAGCTGTCGAGAAATTTGCAGTATGGCATTATACAGCTGTCAAATTCCACCCACGGACCTGATTTGGCAGTTTATACAAGCAAAACTTCTGATTTTAAGGATAGTTGCCATATTTTGAATTTGTTGAAATTGAAAGAAAAGAATCATTTCATTTGGAAAAGGTTCTTAGAAATTATTTTATACATAAGAGAAAATAAGCAAAGAGTCAACCAAGATTTTAAATATATATATATATATATATATATAATTTATTCTATTATTTTTTATTGTTGATAGTATTATAGATATCTCCCATCCTCCTCTTTTTCCCCCCGCCTCTATGCCCCTATCCATCTCCCAGGTCTTCACCATCCTGTTTTCTGTGTCTCTGTGCTATGCATATATGTATATAAGTTCTTTGTCAAAATCCAGAATTATAATTTTAATTGCAAAAATTCATTAAAATATTAGATATATTGTCATATTATATCCCATTTTCTAGCCAAAAGTCAATAAGAACCTTTAAAAGAACCTTTTCTAATATATGAGGTAGAAAATTAAGGATCTTATAAAACAACAAAAAAATGAATATAAATGAATCTAAAATGAGTCATGAAACAAAGCCAAAAAAAAGAGCCCACTTTTAAAATAGATTTAGGAGGACAGGTTAAAAAAAGAAGGACTAGAAAGTTATTATAAGGTTTTAAAAGATAAAATAGTCACTCAGCAGTCTTCTTTAAGGAAATCTCTATTCAAACTTATAACAAATCTTTCCACTCAAAAAAACGTAAAGCAGGTTTAGGAGGCTAAATGTTGGCAATAGAGAAACAAGTTTCAAGATAGACGTGGCAGGTAAGTCTCACTTCTAAAAATGAGGTGGAATGGTTTTTTCACACAGCAATGTTGGACTGAGACGAACTGGCTGACAGAAGGTTAGGGTGTCAGAATTCTTCTCTCTCGTTCATCTATCTTGGAGAAGTCATAGATTTCACCCCCAAAATGAGACTGAGCACATCACACCTAAAGATATTGAACAATATGCTCTGCAAGTTGCCTAGAATGAGGCCAGGCTGGGCAATGTGGAATCTTTGAAAGGGAATGGTCCAGGAGCAGATGGCCAGCATCCTCTGTGCTA
Source organism: Murina feae (assembly GCA_004026665.1). Taxonomy (NCBI): domain Eukaryota; kingdom Metazoa; phylum Chordata; class Mammalia; order Chiroptera; family Vespertilionidae; genus Murina; species Murina feae. Next base: position 23,882 of record PVJC01009986.1, read on the forward strand.
TCACCCCGGTCAGTGAAACATCCAGTTTAGACACTCCACACACATATCCCTGCAGCGAGCAGGCAGTCATCCCTTCCAATGAAATTGCCTCAAACTACCTGTTGCAATGAATAATCATCTCTTTCTAATTTGAACACAATTTCAAGAATTGCCAGACATCTAAGGAGAATCAACAACAAAAAGACAAAGACTCAAGAGGAAAAATAGGAAACTACATTGGACCCATAGTCCGTGCTCTGTCAATGTTTTTTAAATGGATGCACTGGCCTTGCACATTCCCAAATCCATCCCCTCTAATCCTGACTTTGATGCCAACTCTCTGATGTACTCAGAGATTTTGCTCTTGAAAGTGTCTCCTTTCTCTAATGAATCATTGTTTTCCCCATCAGTTACATTATTCCCCTACTCAAGCATGTAGAATGTGTTCTCTTGCAAAACAAAACAAAAACCTCCCTTGACCTTCCTCCATGAGAAGCTTGCTCACCTCCTGTTCTCTGGACACCCAGTGCAACAGCCTTTGACCATTTGTCAAAGGCTCCCAATTAGCTAGCTCTGCATTGCCAGACCCAGAAGTCATGTAGGACTTACAGACTGAGAACTCTCTAGTGTGTGCCCTCAGAGAGTTAGAAACAAATGATGGTGGCCTAAATAGCTGCCCAGTCTGGCTGGTGCTGTCTGCACAGCTCCCTGGTGGTTGCAGGGGCAGTTGAACTTTTGCTTCCTCCATGAGATCTAATCCTTCTGTCAATCACTCTAGTTTGAGCACAGAAGGAGAGATGTCCCTTCTGGGAGGAAGAAGCTCTCCTTTGACACCCTCACCATAGCCTGTTTACTATTCAACAAGCAGAAATGCATCTGCATTAGAGTAGATCGTGTATGGCAAGGATGTCATCTGCAGACATGTGATCACCGAAATGCAGCAGATGGCTCTGCAGAAAATGTCTAAAATTGCTTCTCTGAAAAAGAATATGATTATTTTGGAGAAGAATAAGTTTTCAGCCCACAAAGCAGAAAATGAGGGAAAAAAAACTTGAATGGCATGGGTAAAAACTGCAAGTAATGGATGAAGTGAGCAAAATCCAAATAGATTTTTAAAATATTGAATAAACTGAATTGATAGAAGCTACATTTTTAAAAAAGGACAAAAGTAGCACTGCATGCCCAGCAATATAAGGTTCTCACCTAGATCTAGAGAAAGAACTCAATATATGGTCTCAAAACCTTGTAGGATTTATGCAAACTGTATAGTATTAAATATTTATCAGAGTATCTATTTACATGACTACAAAAAGCTCTGGGATTTCATTGGATATAGTAAAGTTTCTATTGAAAAAAATCTGTTTCCTTTTTACTAAAAAGTAAAATGGCCCAGCCAGTGTGGCTCAGTGGTTGAGCGTTGACCTATGAATCAGGATGTCATGGTTCAATTCCCAGTCAGGGCACATGCCTGGATTGTGGGCTCGATCCCCAGTGTGGGACATGCAGGAGGCAGTTGATCAATTTTGCTCTCATCACTGATATTTCTTTCTTTCCCTCTCCCTTTCTTTCTGAAATCAATAAAAATATATTTAAAAATTAAAATGTTCTTTTCCCCCTCATTTTAAAATTTAACCTAGCTTTTGATTTTCTGCATATTATTTTTTTAATTTAAAAAATTAATCACAGTTGGTATTCAATATTATGTTATTTTTAGCATAGTGAACCCCTATATAAGTTTAGCACACCCCTGACATCATACATAGGTATTATGGATTATAACTAATGTAAAGATGCCATGAACTTCATAACAGTCCCTTTATCTTTCTATTTGGTTGAATTTATAATGTTGCTACATTTTGTTGGATAATGTCTACTCAGCTAGATAATGATTTTACCTTCTCTGCAGTGCACAGTAATTGTAAATATCCTACAATTTAAAGTTACTTGCATGTATAGAATTTGGGTGCTCCATGGGAAAGCCACAATGCCTTGCTGCAGGTGGTTGCTCAGTGGTTAGAGCATTGGCTTGTGCACTGAAGGGTTAGGGCTTTTATTCAGGTCAAGGGCAGATTCAGGTCAAGGGCATATGCCTGAGTTGTAGGTTAGATCTCCAGCCCACTTGGGATATGGATATGTGCATATCCATATTTTTCTAGTTCTTCCCTTCCTTCTTTCCCTCCCACTCTTTTTAAAAAGCAGTAGAAAAAATATCCTTGGGTGAGCATTAATAACCAAAAATAAAAGCCCTTATGCTCACCTACCTGTCTGTCTGATCGTCCCTAACTGCCCCCACCCTGCTGGCCTGGTTGCCCCTAACTTTCCTCCTGCTGCTGGCCAGGTCACCTCCAATTGCCCCTTCCTGCTGACCTGGTCACTCCTAACTGCCTCCACACCCACTGGCCTTATCACCTCTCACTAATCCCCCTGACGGCCTGGTTATAGGTAACCATCTTGTGAGGGTGTGAGGGTTAATTTGCATATTACTCCTTTATTATATAGGGTAGTGGGAAGAAAAGCTGGGAAAGAAAACAGCCAGATGGACTGAGTGAGAACAGGGCAGAACTAGCAAAGGATTATCTCATACATATTCACCTGTCAACTGATAAAAGAGAAATGACTTGACCTGTCTCTCCTAGGTTAAGTGATGCAAAGAAACTGAGCTCCAGGTAAGTGGCAGGCAACCCCACAGATGAAGTGATGCAAAGTTAAAAAATCAATCTGTATGTGACAATCCATTAATTAACCTTTTTTTTTTAGTATTTACAACAAATTATTCTGAATACTCCTTCCTTAGATTCTCGAAATGTAGAATAATCTCAACATAGTAAAATAACAAAAATAACACATAAAGAAGCAGCAATGTGAAGAATAGCTCAGTAAAATATGGATTAACGAGGCTCATAAAGAAGTAGATGGTACTAAAAACAAATGAAAACAATGTGTAGAACAGAGCAAAACACATCAGTTTGTCACATTCCACTGTCTGCTTTCTAGAGTGATATGAAATACATCCCTGTGAAAATTTCACCATTCCTATACAAAGAAGATACAATTACTTGTACCCTTTGTGTGGTAAAATCCATTGGTGGAAAGAGACAGTGTATTTTTCCTGTGGTTCACAAAATAAAAGACTCAAAGAAACCTTCCAAAAGAGAAAGCAGAAAAACGGAGGCAGCAAAGAGTTTTGGCAAGAAAGGAGGGCCGGAATGTAGAATTGAGACACAATCATAGACCCAGGCTATTCGAGCTGGCATGGCCCTTGGAGATAATGTTGTCCCAAGCTCTCAATGCTGTTGTTAGACCCAAGAGGTGAAGTGATTTTCAGGTTACACAGTCACTAAGTGAAAGAAAGAGAACCAGAATGTCTGTCTCTTGATTCCCAACCTTTGTGCTCTGGTCTCTTCAGATTTCAAGTCCAAATTGCTCTCATTGTTCTGGGAAGCATGTAGGAAAGTGAAAACATGTATTTATCTCACATATAAAATGCACCCATGATCCAGTGAGTCCCCACAGATTTGGGACGTTCTCCATTTCAATGTGGTATTTTGTGCCTTGCAGAAACTGGCTACATGTATGTTCTAAAGCCGGTCCTAAGAGTGTTGACAGTTAACTACAAACATTTTATTCATGTCATCGTGCTTTTAAACCACCTCTCTTCTGACAGTGCTTTCAGTGCCTAGTCTAATATAGTCAACGCTTTTGTTCAGGAATAACATCCTCAAGATGAGTTTGGAGCATTTCTCTGGGTTCCTTTTTCATGTCTCATAGAATCTTCACACAAATGATGAGTGGGCATTTTAAGCTACATCCTAAAGACGTTATATGTACTAGGGTATTCCTATAATGTTTATGTATTGTATTAAGGCTCTAAGCCTTACTATTGATAAAAATAGATCCTATAACAGATATTATTTTTTATATTTTATTCTTTATATTCCTCTAGGTAGTTCTCCAAATGAATTTAAACCCATTTGTTTCATAAAATTTAAATTGAAGTTTTAGAAAAACGTACTAGAAATATTTTCTTTCTTCAATAAGTTTACTTATCATGCAGGTATATCACAAAGCAAGGGGTCAAGAATAGATATATTTAAAAAGTATTCCAACTGGCATGTATTTATTTTTACTGCATAGCTGAAGTTGTAGTTCATGATTTAATTCAAAACTCCTTTGAAAGAGACTTATTTATTTATAAATTATGACAGTTTATTGCTGCACATAGTGATTTGATACATTTCAGTAAATTGTAAGACAAACTTCCATGGAGGTCCGTGGGTATGTTTATTGTCAAGTAGAATTTAAAGATGAACAGTAACCTATTGTCAGCATAAGTACAATGTCTGAGGGATTTCTTAAATATCCAGTCTCTCCTCTTTCCTCTCTTTCTTCACTATGATTTTTAGCAGGTCGCATTTGCTTCCTTCAAGCTGGTGATAACATTTCTAACCTCACTTGCAACTATGTGTAGCTGTGTGATTAAATTCAGGCCAGTGGAACTGAGCAAAATCAAGGTATGCAGCTTCTGAGTCAGGTGCCTGAAAACGAAGTTAGTTGCCTGACTCTGCTTCCCCTTATTGCTCTCTGGAAACTAAAAAAGGGGATGTAATGGGAACATCCTTTCTGATAGCAGAGATGACAGACAGACTTACATTAAGAATAGTAGATATTTTCCCCAGCTTAGACTAATATGAATAATAGGGATTATAATAGTTTTTAAATTCCCCTTCTCAACCAGGAAGGCAAAGATTCCACATTTAATGTTAAACACAGACACTTTTAGAATAAACATATATAAGTCCATATATATTTTGTCTAACTGTGATACTTGATTTTTTTAAATAAAAATGTCTATGAAAGGTTTTAAGCCACATTTTTTTGTATGAAGAGGTGATTCTGTGACTGAGCAATTCTAGTGGAAAAGTCAGGGGCACTCCACCAACAAGAGCAACTTTAAATGCTCTGAGGAGGGACCTCAACACTGAAATTAGCAGAAAGATTGACTTAAACGATAGCTTAGTTCAGGAGCTCAGCAGACATCCTTATGAGCTTCATTTTTTCAGTGTATGGAGCTCAAATGAAGACACTGATGCTTCACACAAGACTCTAAGGAGCCAACTGGGATTGTTCAAACAAACAAACCAAAGGTATTTTGCCAGTTCTCCTTGTTCCATCTGTGGGAATATTGCTTGTAACCTTAGACAATGATGTTGTCAATAGAGAACTTAGAATGGCATCAAGGAAAACCTGCTAACATTTATTTTTAGGATGAAAGGAATGATTTATAAGTTTCTTCCTATTTTTGAGTCATGTCGTGAATCATTGTGTATGCCAGATATATTCTGTTTCTCTTCATGGCTCTTTCTTCCACAATTGCTCCACAGACAGCAGCCCTAGTAAAGATATAAATTCAGATGTCTATATTAAATTAGAGTCAAACATTTTTATAAAAGTTTGCATGCCAGATTATCTATATGGGGTCAGTGACTTTCCACATTATAAATTATGAGCAATTATTAATATCTGGAATAGTAGTTTAGACCAATTATAAAATGTGCTGATGACTGTTTGTTAAAATACATGGAACAAAAAGCACAACCAAGATATACTGTGGGGAAAAGGAAAAAAAAACAAAAAACAAAACATGGTCTATGAGTTAGAGCAGTGGATTGGTTTTGATAAAGTTATTACAGTACTAGGTTCTATTTAAAAATAAAAAGGATGGTAGTGGCTGATTTGTTGTTGTTGTTGTTGTTAATCCTCGCCTGAGGATATTTTTCCATTGATTTTGGGGGAGAGTGAACTAGAGAGGGAGAAACAGAGAGAAACATTAATGTGAGAGAAACACATTGATTGGTTGTTTCCTGCATGAGCCCTGATCAGGGCCCAGGCCGGGGAGAAGCCTGCAATCAAGGTATGTGCCCTTGACCAGAATCAAACCCAGGACCCTTCGGTCTACAGGCAAACACTCTATCCACTGAGCCAAGCCTGCTAGGGCTGTGTGTGTGTGTGTGTGTATATATATATATATATATATATATATATATATATTTACTAATCTAATCTATATGCAAATTGACCTCCTTTATACCCACAAGTCATGCCCACAAGCCACACCCACCAACCAATCAGGAGCAAATATGCAAATTAACTCAGCTAAGATGGCGGCAGCCTTGGAGCTGGAGTTGTCTCAGGCAATGGAGGAAGCCAGGGCCCTGTGGGCCCTGAGCTCTACTCAAGGCTACAAAGTTTCAATTATAGAAGGTAAACAAACCCCAGATACCTGCTGGGCTGGGACCTCGGGTTGCCAGGGACAACCCAAGCTTCAAGCAGGGGACCAAGGCAACAAAGTTTCAATTATAGAAGTTAAATAAATCCTAGATATCCTGGCTTCCAGCCAGGCATTCCAGTAGGGACCCGAACCCTGAAGGGGCTGTGGGCAGCCTGAAATGGCCCTCTGCCCCTCACCCAGCCTGGCCAGGCATGCCAGCAGGCAGACATCCCCCAAGGGGTCCCAGACTGCGAGAGGGCACAGGCCAGGCTGAGGGACCACCCCCCGAGTGTACAAATTTATGTGCACCGGGCCTCTAGTATATGTATATTTTACTAATATGGTATTAATATGTGCTTACTAGAAATGGTGTAAATTCTATGTAGTGGTATCTAAAAATTCATGAAATCACTAGAAACCTTAAAAAATTTTTGTTTTTACTAAATGACTTAACTTATGCACAGATTTTCTGCTATGCAAGAGATACTATGCATTTTGACATCAATTGCATATATATTGTTACTCTAATTAACAGAATTATTACCAAATGACATTATTCAACCTGCACAACTCTAAAAAATTATATATTTTCAGATATTTGGAAAATTGCTTAGTAGTATAATGAAATCATTTCCTCACTTAAGGTTTATGAGTTCTGTGAAGTACAAAGGTCTATCTAAGCCATGCATTTTACTAGTGGATTTCTCACCTCACATTAAAGAGGAGAATTTGTTGCATATAACTGACTTAGATTTTGGCTGTTTATTTTCTTTGCTCTTTCTTTCAGAGTAAACTTGCAATGTGGACACTAAATATAAACTCTTTATTCTTATTTTTGGTCAAAGCTACTCTTTAAGGGAGTGATGGCTGTATATTGTGGTGACTCTTGATTCTAGAAAAAGAAATATTCAGACCTTCTGTCTCTGAATTGACTATTTCTTATTTCCTGGTGAACCAAAATGCTATGATGGTCTTCTAGTTACAGGGGTTAATGGAATTCAGGTGAAAAATGAAGTTGAGTCTTAGTACATCTAATAGACAATTTGTTGGGACCATAGAATTAAGCTGCAGTTATTTCTCATTTCAAAATGTAAAATGATGATATATAATTATCAGCTGAGAAAAATCTCATGAGAATATTGAAGGCTAATTTTGTAAACATGTTCAGGTAGAACTGCCTCCCATCCCTCACCAAAATAGTAACAGAAAGCAACACTGAACACTTGAGAAAATTGCAGATGTAGTGCAATCATAAAAAACCTGGATGATGCTAGGGTGATACATAATGGCATGTTTGACCAGTGCAAAAATCAAATGGATCTTGGAGAATAACTTTGGGTTATAACCTTACACAGATAGTGATACTAATTACATTGTGACGCCAAATATGATATCACAACTGTGCCCCTGTTTTCAAGTTACTGAATAGCAAAGATTTTCAATTCAATTAGAGAATCAAGAAGATAAATTCTCCAAGTATTGGCCCATGTGATTGATCTTCACAACAAGGACACAAATGGAGGCAAGTAGTACTGTACTTTGGGCATTCTCTGGGCTGCCTATTGCTATTCTTGTCCCATTAAAGCATACCAGGTAAAACTCCCCAGTACCCTAGTACACCAAGAGACTAGATAAGAGTAAGGGACCATGGAATGCCTAAGAAAGGACTGTATGAATATCATCTTAGAAGTCAAGACCAATGACAGAAGTGGAGATTGTAGTGATCATTATGTAGTATTCCCTACTTTCTCCTTCTACTTTACATGAAATCTACTATAAATGATTGAATTAAAATCCCCCTGCAAAGATATAGAAGCAGATAAGATTTTCATATTACTTCTGAGGTGTTGACTTGATTGATTTTTCCATCTAAACAAAGGATAAGCACAGATTTTTATATTTCAAATCCATCTTTCCCTACTCTTAGACCTGCCCTGTACTATGAGAGGTTCTCCTCTACCATTCAGACACCTAATCATTGAGACTCTTTTCCAAGTCTGGTTTTTAGTTGGCTTTGACAAATGGTAGGTGCAAGAATGAAATCAAAGGGAAGAAGAGGGTAAAGGTAGAAATATCTTCCCTACCTCCATCCCTATGTCATGGCCTGCTCCTCCACCAATGGCCATGCCTCCCATTTAATGCCTCTTCTCCCATTGCTACAGCTTATACTAGACCCATTCAGAGTCTAGTATATAGCTCATACTGTTACCATCCAGGTTAAAGTGAGATAAACTGGTGTAAAATATTTGGATATTTCTCATTCTGGGATACTTCACTATTTTTGGTTCCCTTAACTTTGACTATACCAGTTCAATCTTGACTGTCAAGTTCCTGACTGATATATTATTTGGGTCAGTAGAATACAGCATTTCATTTAAAAACTAGCCTATCTAATAAAAGAGTAATATGCAAATCATCCATCACTTCATGACAAAGATGGCCATGCCCATAGCCACAAGATGGTGGCACCCAGTCCGCCTCAGCCCCGCAACTGAAGTAGCCAGGCCTGTTAGCCAGGCAGGTGGTGGGGAAGGCAGCAGGATGGTGAGGGGCAGAGCCAGCAATCGCAGGGACCTGGGAATGGGCAGAGCCAGTGATCACAGGGATTTGGGGATCTTCTTCCTAGGCCTGCAGCTTCAGGCAGAGACTGCAGGCCTGAGTAGAGGTTGAGCTAGTGATCCCAGGGGCTTGGGGGTCTTCTGCCCAGGCCGCAGCCTCCAGAAGACTGCAGGCCTGGGAAGGGGCGGAGCCAGCAATCGCAGAAATCTGGGAAGAGGTGGAGCTGGTGGTCACAGGGTTTGGGTGTCTTCTGCCCAGGCCTGCAGCCTCTGGCAGAGACTGCAGGCCTGGGCAAGGGCAGATGCCTCAATGGCAGGGACCTGGGAAGGGGCAGACCAGCGATTGCAGAGGGGTTGGAGATCTTCTGCCCAGGCCTGCATCCTAGGCCACAGGCTATAGGCCTGGTAGAGGTGGAGCTGGGATTGAAGGGGCAGGGGTGGAGCTGGTGATAGGAGTGAGATACAGAGGAAACACCTTTTCTTACTGCTCATTGGATAAGCTCCTTGTATGCCACTGGTAATATTCTTAGAAACTTGGGTAATAAGAATCCAAAAAGGCATCTAGGGTTTTCCCACCACACTCCTGGAGAAAAAAATGAAGGTCCACTGCTGGAGGGCTAAGAAATGTCATATCCTGCCCTAGCCTGTTTGGCTCAGTACATAATGCCTCAGCTTGCTGACTGCAGGGTCTGGGTTCAATTCTGACCAAGGGCATGTACCTAGGTTGCAGGCTCCTCCCTGGCCAGGGCCCAGGTCAGGGAATATGCAGGGGGCAACCAATTGAAGTGTTCCTCTCACTTTGATGTTTCTCTGTCTTTCCCTTTCTCTTCCACATTCTCTAAAAATCAATGGAAACATATACTCAGGTGAGGATAAAAAAAAGAAAGAAAGTAATGTCATATCCTATAAAAAACACATCTTGAAAATGCCTAAAGAAAGTTGTCATTTCTTCATGGTGGAGGGACTGGAGTCCGTGTTGATGAAAACACCTTGGTGGCTGTGGTGACTGGAAGTGGCTGCAGCATCAGGGTGATGGGGCTGGTGGCTTCCTCTAATTAGCCTGGTCACCTCCCACAAAAGGAGGCCAGACTGTGGCTTAGGTCCACACCCCAAGGGGAGCAGGGAGTGGGCCTAAGCCATCAGTAGGACATCCCCTGAGGGCTCCCAATATGTGAGAGGGGGCAGGCTGGGTTGAGGACCCCCCCCCCCAGTGCACATATTTTGTGCACCAGGCCCCTAGTAGATTATAATATTCAAAGAGTGTTAAGGTGTGTCAGATAAGACAGTGTATAAAACATTTTGCTTTTCTTCAGGTGAGTAACACCTTATTTTGTTAACATTTTTACTTGGGAACTCATGAAAACAGCTATAATAAAAACAATAACCTTACTATTACACAAATACAATATGATTATTTCACTGTTTAAAAGCATGTGTCTATACACCATTCCATTTGACACTAATATATACTTGCCTTTTTAATAATCTACCTGTAAATAACACAGAAAGCTATTATACATGAGCCTATTGCTTCAGTAGTTATGCAATAATAAGAAAATATAAAGCACCAAAAATATTCTAGAGGACACAGCAACATATCAATATGTAGGCATTTGTCTTTTCTTTATAATTTTTTAAAAAGAGCATACACTATATATGTACAAGTAGATCTATACAGTTCAACTCTTACAATAAGAATTGAAAGAAGTTGCTCCCCACAGAAAACAAAATGATTAGTTATATTTTTCATAGAAATGCTAAATATTTCTATAATACTGGAGGAAATTCTATAGTTGAGATATTGCTTTTGCATATTTTGTACATTTATAGGCTTTTAGGAAAATAGATAAATCAGTATACTTTCAACAATAAAGATTTTTTAAAGTATTTTCAAAGAGTCACATGATTTTAATATAGAATTTGGAAAATATAAGGCTTACCTGCTTATCCTGGGCAATAGTTACCAGAGAAATAAAACAAAACATAAAAGTGTGATAATTTCTATCTCTGAACATAGAGAGAGGGTAGAGGAAGAAGGGAATGACTTAGCGGGGTGAATTAAGAAAATAATTGTTGAGGAGTAGACTCTAAATTAGTTTGAAAGTGTCATAAAAGTTAAAGAAGTGAAACTAGGGCATATACTTCAGGGGGAAGTAAGTTTGTGAACATCCGGAACCCAGGTAGAAAATAAAAGAGAAACAGGGAACAGTTTAAAAGGATAACAGCATTATTAATTGAACCAGAAGATAGTTTACATTAGATTATTTATAATTCTATTTTTGTTATCTCAAGGAAAAAATTAAGAACAGAATTTATGAATTCCAGAGACAATTTAAAGTGAATGCTTATTATGCATGCATTGGATCTCTATGACTAACTTCCCCCAAACTTAGAGTGTTAGAACTATTAAATATTATTTCTCATAATTCTGTGGGTGTAGAATTCAAGCAGGTTTTTGCTCCATGTGGTTTGTCTGGGCAGTGCATGAGGCTGCATTCAATTTGTAACAGAATGGACTGGGTTTTCACGAAGACCTTATTCATTTGACTGGCAGGTAATCTGGTTATGAGCCTTGATTTTCTTGTCCATGGTTTCTCTTTTTCTAGTAGAAGAGATAATTTTTCCAGTAGAAGCTACCAGACTTCACACAAGCGAGGCAAAAAATTGGAACAGTCACAATTCTGCCAATTTTAATGGTCAAAGTACGTTCAACCCAGATATAAGAAAATAGGAAACTAACTCCATCTCTTGATGAAAGATAGCCCTATGAGTATAGCAAAGAAAGGAAATTCTAGCAGTTATCATAGTACATTTTAAGCACTATGTAATACAGCAACTATATCTCTTTTCTTTTCACAAAGTTTAAAATAATGCAAATCCAAATTTTATGTTTGAAAATTCATCTGTAATTACATAAACTAAAACTTGGCAGGCCAAATAATTGGAAGCTATATGTATATACTATTGCTGTAGAAGAGTTAGCTTCAGCTGCCAACCATAAAATAGCAACCAAACTCTAAATTTAGTTTGAAACAGGTTACTGTTTATATGAGTCAGAATTTCTGCTCTGACTTTAGCAAATGTTTTTCAGATTTTAATATTCAAAGATTTACTGCAGTGTTTAAAGGTATTATTTTAAAAGGGTGAAATATTGTGGCAAGAACTATGATCACTGCTGAAAATAAGACTGTACAAAAGAACAATGTGTGCTACTTACACAGATGAGAGTTTTAAAAGAAAATTTTATTTTTATGTGAGCACCTGGGGTGAGAATTATATCCTTCTCAGAAAGCATGATGATGAAGCTGGGAAAGGACAGATGCACTAAGATAGTAAAATATAGGAGAGGTGAGGTTGAGTTTTATGTAGTGGAAAAATAGAAAAAAGCTCAGAGGTAAGTATGGATACGGTACATTCACAAGCTGAAGGGAGCAGCATAGACAGTATGAAGAGAATCAAGATATGATTTTTAAAAAAAGAAATGTGTGGAGTCAGATACTGAAAGCCTCTTAAATAGTACATGGGATTAATTTTTATTATAAAGGCAAATAGAAAGTCACCCAAAATTTATAAGCAGGGAGAATATTTTCAAATTTGTATAGCAGTAAGATAACTGCAGTGTGGAAGACAACTAGACACAAACAAAAATTGGAGGCAGAAATTCTTGTTCAGAGACTCTTTTAGGGACAGAAAAGACAAGATAGTGTCAGCAGTGGTTCTGAAAGAAGTACATGACTTAAATCAAAGGTAAATCAAAATGACAAATAAAGCAAGATCAATAAAATATTGTGAGCCCCCTTTCCCCACTGCCGGTAAGGCGCTGGGTTCTTCCGAGGAGGCTAAGCCCGCGTTGGGGTGAAGCCCTCACTTCATCCAGAGACCAGCACTGCTCCCTGCAGCGCTGCCCAGCGCTCACCCTCACCACGGCCTCTGTCTCAGAGCTCGCCTGCGTCTATCCACTGGGCCCTGGTCCTGCAGGACGGTAAAGTGACGGCGACGGAGGATAAGATCAATGCCTTCATTAAAGCAGCTGGTGTAAATGTGGAACCTTCCTGGCCAGGCTTGTTTGCAAAGGCTCTGTCCAATGTCAACATTGGGAGTCTCATCTGCGATGGAGGGGCTGGTGGGCCTGCCCCTGCAGCTAGTGCTGCACCACAGGAGGTCCTGCCCCTCCACCGCTGCTGCCCCAGCTGAGGAGAAGAAAGCGGAAGCAAAGAAGAATCTGAGGAGTCTGATGATGACATGGGCTTTGGTCTTTTTGACTAAACTGGCTCCTTTATAACAAAGTCAATAAAAACTGACCTCTGTTAAAAAAAGGAAAAAATAGTGTGAGGTTTAAGAGTAGTGATGTTTTATTATTGATCTCTGCCTGTAACAAAGCAATGGGAATACTTCTTTCATTAAGAATAGTTTCCCTTAAGTTAAAAATTTCAGCAGCCCTACCTTTGAGCCTTATCCTCATCCTAGGTACAAACAAACATATATCAAGGAAACCAATCTATCCATAGTTTTCTCTAATATTGGAACAGATTGATACCTCAATAAAAAAAAATTACTATAGTCACTGGGTATTAAAAGGAAAACCCAATAAGTTTAAGAGCTGACTTTTCAGGAGAAACAATGCAGACCTGAAAAGAGTAGGATAACATGTTTTAAATGCTCAAAGAAAAAAAATGTCAATCAAGAATTTTATATCTAGAAAATCTATTGTTGAAAAATGAAAGTAAAATAAAAACTTTTCTAGATAAATAAAAATGGAATTTTCTTAGTAGCAAGAACACTAAAGGAAATTATTGAAGCAGAAAGCAAGTGATCCCATAGATAATTAGGAATACACATTAGTAAGCAAAGAACACAGGAAAAGTTAAATGTGCAATTATAAAGACACTAAAAACACCTTTTGAAATATAGTATAAATATGAAGCTAAGTTAAAACATGTATGGGAAATCACAGAGCAGTTGCACACACATACACAACTTACTGTGACACATTTACTAAAATAGTTAAAAATTAGAAAATGTTCAATTGACACAAAACAAAGTAGAAAAAGAGAAAGAGAGGAACAAAAAGACATGAGAATAGCAAACTTTGCCTAACCAAGCACAATAAGCCTAATAATAATGATTAGAGCCAAATTAATTAAATAGAGAATAGAAAATATAAAAGAAAATCACAACAGAATAATATGCAGCTATCAAAAAAGAAAGTATTCTTCCATTTGCAACAGCATGGATGGACCTCCAGAGCATTATAAGCAATATAATGTCAGAGAAAGTATTACATGATTTCACTCATATGTGGGATCTAATGAACCAAAATAAACTAATAAATAAAATAGAACCAGAAACATAAAAGCATGAAACAGAATGATGAATTTCAGAGGTAAGAGGGGGATGAGGGGTGGGAGGAGAGTGATTAACTGGGGAACTTACATGCATATATGCCTAACTCATGAACACAGACAAAAGAGTGGTGAAGTTCCTTGGGGGGGGGGGGGGGTTAGGGTGGAGGGAGTCAATGGGAAAAAACAACAACACTCAGATAAAGGGGGCAGCTACAGTACTTTTAAAAATAAAGATAAATTGAAGAAAAGAAAATCAATGAAACCAAAGTTGGTTCTTAAAAAAGATTAATAAAATTGACCAACCTAAACCAGATTAACCAAGAATAAAAGAGAGAAGGCTTAAGTAATTAGAAATGAAAGAAGTGATATAACTATGGACAGTACAATAATACAAAGCATAAAGAAATATTTTCAGTAATTGTATACTTACAAATTAAGTAAATTAAATGTCATGGACAAATTCCTAGAAATACACATCTTTCTAAAAAAAACTCAAGAAGAAATAGATAATCTTAATAGAGCTATATCAAGTGAAGATATTAATTATTAATCAAAGTGTATCCAAAAAGGAAAGTCCAGGTCTGAATGGTTTAACTTTTTTCTTCTTCTTTATTAATTAAGGACATATGTGTCCTTATCCCTCCATTGCCTTCCTTACTCCCCCCCACTCATGCCCTCACCCCCCTGGTGTCTGTGTCCATTGGTTAGGCTTATATGCATACATACAAGTCCTTGGTTAATTTTTTAAGTTAAGCATACATCTCCCATTGGCTTAGAAATTTTACTCCTAGGTATTTATCTAAGAAAAAATAAATACAGATATACACAAAATAACTTGATTGAAATGTTCATAATCTCTCATAGATGAAAAAAATCCCCATATCCATCAATTGTGTAAAGTATAAACAGAGTTTGGTATATTCAGGGAATGGAATACGTTTGATGACTTAAAAAAAAAAATCCTGATACATTGACAAATGAATGGATCTCACACACACCATGCTAACCACAAGAAGCCAGGCACAAAATATATATATATAATAATATTTTTATCAAGAAAATAACAAATTTTACCCTATGATTTATAAATAGAGCAGTGGTTGCTTCTGGTAGATGAATTAACCAGGAAGAAGGAAACATAAGGGAAATCTCTGAGAGCGTGAGGGGGTGAGGGTGGAGTGTGTGTGTGTGTTCTGAGATTATTGATTCCATTTGTGTAAATTCTTGACATTTTTCACTCAATATTTACACTTTCAATATATGCAATTTTAGTTCAAAAATAGAAATTCAAACAACCAAAATAATGATTCCAGTATGTTTGGGTTGGTATGAAAATTGAATAGCTTATTATATATAAAACATTTGGTGGAATAACCAAAATGTACCAAACATGAAAAAATTTAAATAGAATAATAAAATTAATTTTAATTAATTTTCAAACCTTTGCCTTAAATTAAAATTATGTGAGAAATAATTATTTTCCATGAAGTACAAATAAGTCAGCAAAAAATCAAAGTGATAATACCTAAAACCTCAAGTTAAATATGTTGATAGCATAATCTCTTAACCTATATCTATTTCTTACTTCACTTTGTAGTCTATTCCCTAAACAAAACTACTTGTTTTAGAAATGTTAAATGCAGTATTAATGCTTTATTGTCCTGAAATAACGGTACATATTTTACAATAAAGTAATCATATGAATCTCAATTTTAAACTTTTAGATAAATCCAAACACTGTTAACACTGTTTAGCCATTGCTAAAAGTGGTATTTTTTATAGCATTGATGTCATTAACACTGTAAAATAAAAATAAATTTTCATAACTTCATTTTAGAATGTGTCTCCATTGGAAGCAATTGAATGTTTAAATTTTATAAGAATATAAATGTCTTATAATAAGAACATACATTAGAAAGATTAGTGATAGTTCACTCTTATTAGGTATTTACATTAAATTTTATTGAGATTAAACTGAAAAGAAAAATAGCATCAAATTATGAGGAAACAAATGGATATTTCATGAAAAAGTATGATTGTAATAAAAAAATAAGAGTATATAAAAGAAATGTTTAATCTACCCTTTGTCTTAAACTGAGTCACTTTTATTTTATTTTAAACTTTATAAGTTGCCATATTTCTACAAATGGTATAGTAAAAATTACCTGTGTTGTGTTGTCATTATCATCCTTCATGTGCAAAACTGGAGAGATTATTAGGAAGTGAATATACCTATTGAAAAGCCTTCACAAAATATTCTTACTGCTTGTATCAATAGAGAGATCAGAAGTAATAATATGGCATGTAATATTTTTACTACTAACAATAAAAATCTAATATAATAAAAGAGTAATATGCAAATTGGCCATTACCCAAGACACCCAAGCCACACCCACCAGCCAATCAGAGCAGCTGTATGCAAATTAACCCAGCCAAGATGGAGGCCAACAGCCATGGAGCTAGAGCAAACCAGAGGCTTCTGTTGCAACTGCCTGCCTAGGCTGGCTGAGCTTCTGCTCATGGCCACGTCCACCAACCAATCAGAGCATCTATATGCAAATTAACCCAGCCAAGATGGAGGCTGGCAGGGCGGCTCTGCACTGGGAGCCTCCGCGGCCAGCATAGCTGTGCCAGGTGTGTCAGCTCAGTAGGGAAGGGGGAGTCTGGCATGGGGCCTCCTCGGGGCATCCAGGAGCACCCATCCCGGGTCCACTGCCTGGTTCCGCCCCCCGGGGGCCTCCACCAGGCATGCGAGAGAGCGGGTCTTCCACGGGGCTTGCAGGGGCAGCCATCCTGGGTCTGTTGCCTGGCTCCACCCCCCGGGAACCTCCACGGGGCGTCCAGGAGCACCTGTCCCAGGTCCACTGCCTGGCTCTGCCCTCTGGGGGGCCTCCCTGGGGCATGAGGGAGCGCAGGGGCCTCTGTGGGGTGTCCAGGAACGCCTGTCCTGGGTCTGGTGCCTTGCTCTGCCCCCGGGGCCTCCACAGGGCGTGCAGGAGCACCCGTCCAAGGTCCGCTACCTTCATCCACCCCCCAGGGGCCTCCACAGGGTGTGCAGGAGCATCTGCTGCACAGTGGGGAGAATCTGAAGCCAGTCCGCTGCCCGGCTCCACCCCGGGTGTGTTTGCTCAGCAGCAGGGCCCCGCCGAGGGATCCTGCACCAGTGTCTGCCGCTGGCTCACCACCTCACTATGCGCCAGGTGTGGCCCCTCAGCAGTGGGGGCCCACCAGGCGTGTGCGATTGTGGGCCCTCTGGTGGGAAACATCCAGGCCTGCACTCACCAGTGCACAAACCCTGAAGGGGCTGTGGGCAGCCTTAAAATGGCCTTCAGCCCCTCACCCAGGCTGGCTAGGCTTGCCAGCAGGTGGACATCTCCCCCGAGGTGTCCCAGACTGCAAGAGAGCACAGGCCGAGCTGAGGGACCCCAACCCCTCGAGTGCACAAATTTTTGTGCACCGGGCCCCTAGTTATAAAATAAATGAAAAAGATTTAAAATATTTAATTCATATGAAACTATAAGGCACACAGGACAACATAATTCTCCAGATTTGATACAGCACTTTGAAATTGATTAATACCTTTCAAGCAAATTTAATATCTACAGATTGTAAAGAAGAAAAAGAAATACTGCTATCAGTAACATTAACCCTTTATAGCTTTTTCAAAACAAGAGTCCAATGACAGATGGAAAATTATTAAAACTTTTTCAACAATCTGCTCAATGCTAAAGCTTTAAAAATTAACTAAAGGAATGAAGAATATTCCTAGAGTCTCAGATGAAAATAATTTTGAAAATATTCATTTATTTCTTTCACAAAACCTAAAAACCATTACTGTTCAGTTTTAAGAGTTATCAGGACAAGAGTAATTAAGACAACTTATCTGCATAAGATATCAAATCACAATTAATTATACATTTTTTCAAAGTTATTTTTCCTTTAAATGGTGTGAGTAATTGATTACCAAAATCACTTCAGTGGCTTGAGAGAGACAAGTTTGGGAAATCAAAACACTAATCCCCATGAATTACCAATGTTTCTTCAATCGACCCTTCAGACTTAATTTACTATCTGTTTTACTTCACCTGCTGCGTTATTTATCTTCTACGTCTCACTCTTGCTAAGAGAGCTATTGGATGGCCTACAGCAGAGGAATCTCTTCATATAATCTTTTGCAGGTAACATCTGCTCTGCCTGTTTGAACAGCTGTGGAAGCACGAACAATTGCCATCAAGCTGGGGTGATGAGAGTGTACAGCAATATTCTAGAGAGTTACCAGCTGCATATGTGGGTGCTATTAGCTTCTCGAGCTCTCTGATATCTCTTCATCACCACCCATTTTCTTATCCTTTAATCTCATTTATAAGATGCTCCTTACTAGGGATTCCTCTGAATTACATTTTTAAAAATGGTTTCACTTAGAATTGCAAAATGGCAGAACATTCTATCTTTTTCTAGTATTATTCTCTTCTCAAAAATCTCTAAATATTATAATCAACAAGATATTTTCAAGTGAAATCTGCTGAATAAGAGTTTGTCTAGTGATATAGACACACACACACACATACACACACACACACAATAACTTCTCATCCAGTATACACTTCTTATAGTCTCTCACATATCCAAAGCCAATATTAGACAGTGGCAGCTTCTTGCACATTTTAAAAAATATATATTTTATTGATTTTTTACAGAGAGGAAGGGAGAAGAATAGAGAGTTAGAAACAACAATGGGAGAGAAAATCAATCAGCTGCCTCCTGCACACTGCCCGCTGGGGATGTGCCCGCAACCAAGATACATGCCCTCGACCAGAATCGAACCTGGGACCCTTCAGTCCACAGGCCAACACTCCATCCACTAAGCCAGACCAGTTAGGGCTCTTGCACACTTTTTCACCATACATTTATGTTGTCCTCATTTTGATAGAGGATACGTTATCACTCTTATGCACAAATTTGCATGTCTGGTTTACACACTTATATTGCACTTGCATTAATTTGAACTAAATTTTACCTCCCTCTAATGCTCCATTTGTTTTATTTCTATTTAAAGCTAATAGATAAATAGCAACATTATTCATTTAGTATTGATTGAGTCATAATATTAGGTCCTGTATTACTCAAGCATTTGGATTTTAGATGACTTGTATTGTAGTATTAATCAACATAAATATCACATAGCATGACTTCCCGGGGTCAGGCGGAGGGAGTAAGTAGAGTCACATTGTGGTTCAATTACAGTCTCCTTTGGGGTACTTTGCAGTTATAAAAGGGGAAGTACAATATCATGATAAAACCTGAAAACATAACAATCATGTTTCATAGGAAATGACATTCTGTTCTTTGCAGCAAAGAACATAAAGCAGTATTTTGGGGTACCTAAAGATATGTGTGAAGCCAATTTAGTATCACCTTTTGATATTTCAGGAAACCTCTCCTTCAGTTCTTTATACCCATCATATTCAGTCAAATTCCAGAGTATCAGAGCAATATAAACATTGCAAAATGCATGGGCAATGAAATGAGTAACGTGGGAGGGGGAGGGAGGAATCGATGGGCAGTGCAGCAAGAGGACCACAATGAAATTCTCTGTGGAAAGACTATTGAAGTAGGGATGATGGTAAAGAGTTTGTAAAGATAAAGGGAGAACAGGAATGTTGCTATTTCACACATGAACTTCATCTTCAAAACTTTGTCTCCATTGTCATCCAAAAGTACATATTTCATTATTTTTGTGAAAACATTCATCAACTTTAATTGAGCATATCTTGTAATAAGAAGCTATACAGTCTTAATGATTTTGCAGTCTGTCAGTAACTAAGTTTCTTATGTAGACCAGGAAGAGCTCAGGATATATATTAGATGAGAAATACATATTAAATATTACAGGAGCAGCTTATTAAGCAAATACAAAAATACATTAATTGACAATGCTTGCATACAATAAGAATCTTCTATTTAGGAAATGGTATAACTGTAGATATAGGTATATCCTATATTTTATATAAACTCACGTATATCAAATAAAAATTTAAATGAATTTGGGTTATATACTAGTTAGTGATTCAAGGTATAATTCTTTAATCTCTATTATTTAGGGTTATTTTAGATGCATTAATGTAATTGCATAATCAGTGTAGCTTCAGTACAAAAATAGTAAAATTAATGAATTATTCACATTATTGAATATCTCTTTTAGAAGGTATCTTTAACTTTTTATCAGAAGTATTATTATTCCCAGTTTACAGATGAGACTATCCTTTTATGAACTAGCTTGCCACAAAATAATATTCACAAGCATCTGTTTATCAGACCCTTTGCATTTTGAAAATGAAAAAAATAATAACTCAAACAAGGATTGATTTTCTCCCTGGCATTTGTCATAACATCTTTCCAGTTATATCATTATGCAGCATAACTCACCAGAGAACATTAGTCTACATACTAAATTGAGTGATGAACTGAAATGACAAAGTTTTAATCTTCACTAAAATTTTTAAAGACATAAAGCTATATTTGGCTGGGGATGCTGCCACTGATATATTTCTAGTTTTCCTCAGCTGCTGTAAAGTTGCAGCCATTTCTTCAAAGCCTATTGTACATTATAATAGAACAGTGCTTCAATTAATTCAATTTCCAGTAGAAGAAGCTGGAAATTAAATTACTTGAACAGAATGTGGTTTAGTCAGTTATGGGAAAATGACCTTTTAAAATTCAAAAACAAAATATTCTTTCTACTTAAGATAAAACTAATCTAATGATGCCATGTATAAGAAAATGGTATATCCATTTAGAAGCCAAAATATTAAATGCCATTAGCATGGGAATTAGAATGCAATGGTGAACTCAAAAGTTGACCAAATATAAGCTATCATTATATCTATAATCAATGTAGAAATATAAGACATTTCTCTATCCTTCTATAATTTGAATGCTGTATACATTCATTCCACAGGTACTTATCAGGATCATTCGTGTGTATAGTTTATCTGTTCTAAACACTGAAGAATTTTTCATTTTCTAAGTTAGATGCAGGGCATGTTTGCTGTATGTATAAAAGCAATTCAGAGAGACAGATCTTTATGCGGGTACGTCATTACATAAAGGAATATCACAGAGCTCAGGGAATGAGACGCTCATGGTGCCCAGAGAAGGCAAGAAAAAATAAATCAAAGGCCAGAAACCTCTTATTGGAAGCTGATGGCTAAGTATAAATAGTAATACAAAGAATGAAAGGATAAAAATATTTCATGATGTTAACAACAGAAATAATTATTTTGAGTTGTGAATGAGCATGATAGATTAAGAGTAAAGAAGGACTATTGTCCCTCTGAAGTGAAGAAATAAACTAAGTATGTGCTATGGAAAGTTGTGCAAAATGTTGACACTTAG
>PVJC01009987.1:0-44696 GCA_004026665.1 Murina feae
GGTCCTATGATGTACAGAACAATGTTGATATCTAATATCAGCTATTTAACAGAACATAATTTCTCAGATTTAATTATCATTAAGCATCCGTTAAACTTTTTATATGCTTCACTGACACATGGTTGATTTGATTCCAGTTGCTTAATTTTAACTGAGCATCAGTGTGATCCTTTTTCTGCCTAATTTTTCTCTTCCTCCATCCCTCCCTCCCTCTTTCCTCCCTGTCTTCCATCCTTCTTTCTTTTCTTCTTCCCTCCTTCCCTTCTCTCTCTCCCCCCCTCCCCCCCTCTCTCTCCCCCCCCTCCTTTTAATTCTGGCTGAGAAGGGAAGTACTTTAATTCTTCACTTATCTTTAGATAAAATGTTCAGTAATGTCAGGCAAACAATAAGTCATAAAGTAGACATAAGGATTCAGGCAGTAATCTGTGGGCACATAGATCACTTTGTAATGATACATTAATCATTACACTTGAAGACAGGGTGAGAGGGATGAATTTTTCCAGTTCTGTCTCTTGCAACCCAGAGACATTCACAAATTTTTAATCTGGACCGTTTCTGCAAACAGAAGTGATTGTATTTTAATCTAAAAACATTTCCAACCACTCCCTATGTGTGATAAGAGTAGCACTGGAAAAGTAGAACTATTCCTACATGCATAAAACATTTTTTAAAATAGTTAAGCCAATAGGAATCATGTTCCTTTCTGAAAATATTCGATACTAAAAATAAAAATACTGCAAAATAAAACCCAAGGTCGGCCATCTGCAAACAAGATGACCTTGACTAAGCTCCTTGCCTCTCCAGCCCTCAATCTACTTATTTGTTAAATATGAATAACTGGGTCACCCCATAGTAAACTGGTTACATACGTAAAGTCCCTAGTAATGTGCATGACCTATATTATTCACTCAAAAAAATCCCTGATTATTGAAAATTCAAAAGCTTTTAGCTTAGCCCTATCTGGTTTGGCTTAATGTATAGAGTGTCAGCCTGCAGACTGAAGGGTCCTAAGTTCCATTCCAGTCGAGGGGACATGCCTGGGTTGTGGGCTCGATCTTCAGTGGTGGGGCGTGCAAGAAATAGCCAATCAATGATTTTCTCTCATCACTGATGTTTCTATCTCTCTCTCCCTTCCTCTCTGAATTCAATAAAAATATGTATTTTTAAAAAGTTTTTATCTTAGATGTCCCTTGTGCTTTTGACGTGTTTACAGAGGTCTCTGATTCAGTGGTGGACACTGTATACAAGGACAGCAGTAAAACACCCGAGTTCCTTCATATGTGGGACTAGGTAACAGCCCATACTTTCCCTCCTCACTGGAGCACTCTTGTCCTCTTCACAGGAATTATAAACTGAATGCCAGCACTAGTACCTGCTCCAATCTGACCAACAGTTGTAAGGCTTTTAGTCAACAAAAGGTAACTTCACCCCACAGAAAGTTTCAGAACCCCTGATTCACTCAATTGCAAACATGTTATTTGCTGCAAACATCAAGATGTTGGGAATCATGTAGGGCTGGCATATCAAAAGATTATATCCTATAATTGTGTAGACACAGCCTATTGTAAACACTCTATTGAAGACAATGCGAATCCTTTAAACAGTCCTTTTCATGTTGCCAAATTCTTAGTCATTGCTCTATAACGTTACCTTAAATTCTAATGTTATATCTTTAAAAGTTAATAAATTCATAAACTACAGGGATTCATCAGCATTCTGCTTAGAATCCTAGCTTTGGGGTCAGTCCCTAACTCTGGTGGAATCAGACTTGTATATCTTTTAATATACCTCCTAAGTCTGACCTAGAACAAGTTTGAGCCATCCCAGACTCAAAACTGGCCAGTCATTGACTTTTTGAAGCACAAGCCATATCATTTTTTTAGTTTGAAAGCATAGAAGGGGTGGAAAGCACAGCCATACCTAGGCTGAGGGGAACTGTAGGGCCACACATAGTGACTGACCAAGAGAAAGCCCTGAAGATACTGAGAATAAGTGCCATTGGGAGAAGTGAGAACAGCTGGGTAGGGTTAAAGAGAATACATGTTTATTGCAGCATTGGAATAAAAATATGAGCAGTTCTAGAAGAAGGTCCTATCATGAAGTTAAATGAAACAAAATATATAATGTATGCAGCATGGTTAGCACAATGCTTGACACAGAGTATATACTCAGTAAACAGCAGTGGTGGTGGTGATGATGATGATGATGGTGATGATACAATACCCAATACTATGAGGGTCCTTGAAAGTATAAATACAGTATTTTGCTTACTTCCTTGTCCCAAGTATCTAACTCAGAGGCTGGGAAGTAGAAAATGTTCCATTTTTATCTGTTAAGTTGAACTGGCTAGACCTGAATAGAGAATTGCCTCTAATAAGGAATTAAGAAAAGGAAAAGGAAAGAAGAAAAATCAAAGAGCTCATGGTGAAAATCATGGTGTGTAAAGAGAAAGTGGAAGAGCTAAGCATTAGGCCATCATTGAGGAACGTTTTCAATAAACACTGCCCACCAGGTGACTAAGCATTCTCTCCTTTGACTTCCTCAGTCCACAATCACCTCAAATCAACATGAAATAAATCACTGCTGGAAAAAAAAAATGGACCTCTCTACTTTGCAAAGTTTAAAGTTAAATTTTCTCAAGCAGGATGAATCTTAGTAACTAAGTAGAAGTTTTTAGAAGGACTGGGTAGGCATGCAGGAGTGTTTCCCAGAGTCTGTTTCCCTGAAGATGGCAATGATAACTGATGAGCAGGTAAAGACAGGGTACCGGCCTTCATTCAAAATAGCAGTCCTGCCCAGCCGGTGTGGCTCAGTGGTTGAGTGTCAACCTATGAACCAGGAAGTCATGGTTTGATTCCCAGTCAGGGCACATGCCTTGGTTGCAGGCTTGATCCTCAATAAGAGAGCATGCAGGAAGCAGCCGATCAACAATTCTCTCTCATCATTGATGTTTCCTACTTCTCTCTTCTTCTTCCTTCCTCTCTGAAATCAATAAAAAATGTTTTAAAAAAAAGAAAAGAAAGAAAAGAATAGCAGTCCCCATTATTATCAAGGACAACCACTAATATTTTTTTAGGGCTGATTGTGTCCCAAACTATGTGCATATCTCAGAAACCCACTGAGGTAGATGTTATTACCCTCTTTTTATGAGGAAACTTGAGTTTAGATAAATTAAATAATCTCTCACACAGCCAGGATGTAGAAGAGTCCTGTTTAGACTCAACTCTGCCTAATTCCAGAGACTGAATTTTAGTTGTTACCAGAAACCAACAATATCTTATTCTGCAGCATCATGTGCCCATAGACCCTACTATGTGCGTTAACTTCTCTACTCTTTTATACCCATTGCCTGTGACCATAGGTTTTAAATCTGGGACCATTGACTCCATAGAGCAATTGCTTTAAGGTGTCTGTGAATTCCCTAAAATGAAAAGAAAGATGGCATGAGTGTAAGGGGGTGAACATTTTTCTGGGGAGAGGAAGGTTTGTTGTGATAGAAATTCCTGAAGGAGGTCTGAAGAACCACTTCATTACACTATGCGTTCAGGAACAAAGGGTGCTTATTCTCTATCACTGTTAGGATAATGTCTCTCCAGAAATAAGGAAAGTTAGATAAACAATGTGTAGGTATACATGGTGTATCTGAATACATTTAAGTCCACTACCACTAGCTTTGTATCTCTACATTTAAAAATACAGGTGAGGGTAAGCAGAGAAGGAGAGAAAGGAAAGAAAAAGGTAAAAATATTTGTTAAAGGAAAATAGATGCTATTCAAGAAAAGCCAACTTTGTTAGCTATTCTTAAATGATTGTAAATATTCTGAGAAAGAGAAGAAAACAGTTCCACTTGTTCATTTCCATGCACATTCCCATTTATGCAAAGAACTGTTGTACCACCAGGTAAAAATAAAAATGGGGAGCTCTCTGGGGAGCTTAAATCTCACCTCTCAGCCCAGAACCAGAAGGGACCTGGCTCCCAGTAGCTGGTGGACAGAGCTTCAGACCCATCGCAGAGACCTGCACAGGGTTTCTACTAATGGCGTCGATTGTGGGCTGTGGTCAGTGATAAAAACGACCCTCTTTAACACCTACTGTCTTTCCAATGGGCTTCACCTGTTCCAACTGCCTACCTCATTCTCCCCAGCGGGTACCAGGCACAAGGTGTATATTATTGTATGCCTTTTTCTTTTCTCCCTGGACTTTCTGTCAGGCCGATGTAATACTTTCCACATATTTTTTGCAGGTCCTCTTTAACACTCAGTTTCCCTTTGGTGAGAAGCATTTCTGTACACACACACACACACACACACACACACACACACACACGAGCAGTCACACACAAAGACATACACACCCACACGTGAGTGCACTCACAGCATAACTGGACACTATGTTTGTTTTGTTACTAGGGAGGTGGTTCATCTGTGGCTTAAACTGCTTGTCCAGTCAGCATCCCAATGGCACCCTGCCTCTCATTTGTTTTAAAACATTTGCCTCTGTAGAAAAATCATTTTCCTTCAAGGGAATCAGGAGTTTTCTCTGGAGACCTGCAGTCCATTGTGTCTCTTTTTTAAGGTTAAAAAAAGGAAAGCTAGGTATAAGCATTTTAGTTTTTATTTGGGACAAAGAGGGGTTTTTTCCCCATTGAAAAAAAAAATAAGATAAAGTGACTTGGCCTTTCCAATCTTAAACCAACCCTGAGGTCTTGAGTTCAACCTTTCTCTGAAAAGAAAAATGTCAGGCCTGAAATGCACCCAATTTCACCTAATTTTCTGTGCCTCGCTCCTCAAGAAGATGGATTGAGATGACTTTCCTCACAAAATGGGCACAACTTCCTTGAGAAAATAAGAAACGCAAGCCTGCTGTGTAAGTCACTACACCTTCTGGGGCAGGTTTTAGGCCCTCTGTGCAGTTCTAAATCCATAGCTTACCAGGGCCGATTGTGTGACTACACAGAGCACTCTTCCCATTGGCGAGATCCATTGATCCTTAAGTGTACATTTTCTGGCATCCAATAAACTAGAACGATGAGCGAGCAGTGTTTTCTACTCCCTGAACAGCAAAGGGCTAATTAGTTGCATTTGCAGATTAATGACTTTCAACTAGAAAGGGCAAATGCAAAGGGATAAGCTACAGCCACAGTGACAGAATACAAATAAAAGTATTTATAAGGGCAGGAAGAGGGGGGAGGCCAGGAAGGGCCATCGATTGATTTTACCCTCTGCACTGTGACACATTCCAATGAGGGAGGGCACTCTGACAGCAGGACAGCCTTCAACAAAGCTACCACATAAACAGAATCTGTTGATAGATACAAAGAAGGCCGGGAGGAGAGACAGAAAGAAATTCTCTACAGAAAGAGCAACAGGGATCAAGAAACCTCTCCCTCTTCTCACCCCAGCCAGCCTTTGCCTTCTCTTTGTCAGAGCAGCTTTCAATTTCAACTCCCTCTCCTTCTGCCCTGACTCTCACCCTCATCCATATAAAGGTTGACTTGATAGCCTGCTAGAAAACTTCCTAGCAAGAACACAAAAATAACATGTTCAAATTCTCTGTTTATTCCTGTTTCCTGAAATAACATTAAGTTTCTGAGTTTGTCTCATTATTTTTAATCCTACATCCCACACACGTACAAAGGTGCATACCATCTTATTCCTGTGATTTATTAGGTTAGTCAAAGCAAAGGTCTTTCTCTACTCATGTAATAAAAAGAAAGCGCAAGGCCACAGATTGCAGCAGGATACAGATCATTGGTTCCCAGACTTTGGGACTTCACTACCTAAAAATATGTTAAATAAAATTGGGGAAATGATGTAGGATTTGAATTTTTTTATAGCTCCAAGTAATTCACTGAAGAAAAATATTTATTTGCATAACAATAAAAGGGGTGTTTTAAAGCCCTAAATGAGGAAAGACAATCTCAGGATATAAGACAGACCTTTATTTTTAATACAGTTAGCTTGATTAAAAAAAAACACACAAACAAACATGTAACCATTTCATTGTATTTCTCATTTCTCCATATATCGCTAGGAAAAGCTTTCAGGCCACAGTGTAGAGCCCACTGATGTTGAACCCTAGTTAATTAACACAGGAGCCAGGACACTGTTCTGGGAATAGAAATGTCCCTTCCGTGAGTCAGCCTTCCTGATCCAAACCTCACCTCCTGGCAGGGTTAAGATCCTCCTGTAAATTCTCATTGCAATCTGTATTTTTCTTGCATTTCCACTTAGCAAAACTATCATAAACAGCACCCCTATGTTCATAGCAGCACAATTTATAGTAGCTAAGATCTGGAAAGAACCCAAGTGCCCATCAGTAGATGAGTGGATAAAAAAGCTGTGGTACATTTACAAAATGGAACATTATGCAGTGGAAAAAAATAAAGGAGGATCTATTACCCTTTGAGACAGCACGGAGGGATTGGAAATAATTATGCTAAGTGAAATTAGCCAGTCAAGAGAAAGACAAGTATCACATGTCTCACTTGTCTCATATGGGGAGTTTAATGAACACAATAAACTGATGAACAAAATAGAACCAGAGGCTTGGAAACATGGAACAGACTAAAAAATCTAGAGGAATTGGGGAGGGATGGTAGGAAGAGATTAACCAAAGAATTAATATGCATATATGCATTGCCCATGAACACAGACAATAGAGTGGCGAAGGCCTGGGGCAGGGCAGGAACAGGTGAGAGGGAGAGGGGGTAAAGAGGAAAAGATTGGGAAAACATCTGTAATACTCTCAATAATAAAGGTAAGTTTTAAAAAATGGTCATAAACGTATTTGTTTGCTATTTGTTCCACTCTTTGCCCACACTCTGTCTCTCAGATCTGATGCATGGGGTTCCCTATAATAGACACAGTAGATTTTGAAAAACTAGATGAGCTAAAAATCTCATTCTAGTTTCTGCTCTGCCATTTAGCAGCTGGGTGACCTTTGGAAAATAATGTAATCAAGCTGTTTCTTGCCTGGTGCACCTAGTTTGGGGGATCCAATCAGATGATGCATATGAAAGAGCTATATTAACTGTAAAACTTCATGAAGCTGCAATTGGCCAAAAGGAACAATGGATGAGCAAGGGTCTTCTCTTTCTCCAAGTTATATTTTTCTGCCCAAATAATTCTGTTAGTTGGCCTTTGCGTAAGTCTCTTCAGTGAAATCTCTCCTTCCAATTAAAATGTAACACCAGAACAGACCTCGAATTTCTAGGGGAGAGTAAAAAGATCACAAGACTGGACATAATGCAACCTGGTTTCCAGTTGCTGCTCCTTCACCAAAAAGCCATCCTGTTTGGTGCCTTCATCAGTAAAATGGAGAGCATAGGTCAGCTCTAAAATTCTAGTTCCACTGGCATGGTCTCATCAAGTTGATTATAAAGGAAATAAGCACACGCAAAAACTTTATTCTTTGACACTTAAACGTTCCTGAGCATCTTCAAGTTGATAAGCACTTCTACATAATGTAGTTCAGTTTAAATTATTCCAGGTAAGATAATTTAGCTATATAAGTTTTTATTAAAAGAGTATTGGCCCATTCTTCAAATTATGTTTGGTTGTCTTCCTGGTATGGACACCTTCAGCCATCTATCAAATCGCTTTGCTTTGTTTTGTAACGTTTTCTCCAACATTGGTATTTTTCATAAAGACTCTTATTTTTTCTAAACAGATGTTATACGTGAGAATAAAACGTTAAAATTCTTCAAATTCAACAGATGTTGACTGTGTGTGGTTAAAGAAAAATTGCACTGGACCAATTAAATAGGCAAGGAAGATTTTATTCAAAACTTGCATTAGAGAGCTTGAACTCACCTCCTCTGAAAAGGTGGGCGGATTTTTAAAGCTGAGGTGAGTTCATGGAACAGCCCTGGGGGACTTTACTATGGAGGGATGGTCAGTATGAGGAGGCTGGCTGTGTTTGCAATCAATTATCAATGCTAGTCTCCTACCCTCCCACAGAGACTGGGACATATGAACTCTTTCTTTTTTACTTTTTAATTACAGTTTATATTCAATATTATTCTGCATCAGTTTCAGATATACAGCATGTACTTTACAGAGTGGTCCTCGATGTTTCAAGTACCCATCTGGCCCCATACATAGTTATCAGGACATTATTGACTATATTCCCTATGCTGTAATCTACATCTCTATGCCTATTCCATAATTACCAATTTATGCTGCTTAATCCTTGCCTTTTCACCCATCGCCCACCCCATGCCCTCTCCTTGACAGCTGTCAGTCTGTTCTCTATATCTATGAATTTGTCTCTATTGTGTTTATTTTGTTCCTTAGATTCCATATATAAGTGAAATTATATGGTATCTGTCTTTCTCTGACTTATTTCATTTAGCATACTACCTCTAGGTCCATTTATGCTATTGTAAAATGTAAGATTTTGTTCTTTTTCATGACCAAGAGGCATGCTATGGTGTGAATGTTCCACAGCTTTTCTATCCACTCATCTATTGATGGGACTAGGGCTGCTTCCCTATCTCAGCTATTGTAAATTGTGCTGCTATGAATGTAGGGGTGCATATATTCTTTGGATTAATGTTTTCGGTTTCTGCAGATATATCCCCAGAAGTGGGATCACTGGGCCAAATGGCAGTTCCATCTATAATTTTTTGAGGAAACTCCATCCTGTTCTCCACAGTGGCTGCACCAGTCTGCATTCCCACTAGCAGTGCAGGAGGGTTCCCTTTGCTCCACATCCTCACCAGCACTTGTTTGTTGATTTATTGATGGTGCCATTTGGCAGGTGTGAGGGGATATCTCAGGGTGATTTCAATTTGCATCTCTCTGATGATTAGTGCAGTTGCCCAACTTTTCATATGTCTACAGGCCATCTGTATGTCTTCCTTAGTGAACTGTCTATTCACATCTTCTTACTTTTTAATCGGGTTGTTTTTCTAGTGTTAAGTTGTCTGAGTTCTTTATACATTTTAGGGATTAACCTTTAATCGAATGTATCACTAACTTCTCCCATTATGTAAGTTTCCTTTTTGTTTTATTGATGGTTCCCATTGCTGTGCATAAACTTTTTAGTTTGAGGTAGTCCCATTTATTTTTTTTCTTTTGTTTCCCTTGCCCGAGAAGACATATCAGAAAAGATATTTCTAAGATAAATGTCTGAGATTTTACTGCCTATGTTTTCTTCTAGGAGTTTTATGGTTTCAAGTTCAATTTAACGATAAGACTGGAGACCGGATCTTATGCTCGGGTTTTACTAAATTTTTAGTCAATAATGACATTCTCTTTTCTCCCCACAAACACAGATATAAACCTTGTAATGGTTTTGCAGTGGTATATTCCACCTTGAGGATCTTTCCCATTCTACTCAAATCCCTCTGCACCTATTACTGAGCTTCATCTTTTAAAATGTTTACTCACTAATATTCCATCACGTTTATGAGTAGCATACTGTTTTAAGTGGCAGCTTCCTTTGGTGTTTTTATTTCTGTCTCTTGCAAATACAGTTCTCCCAGGTCTCAGAATTCTTTGAGTCCTCATCTCTAACC
Source organism: Murina feae (assembly GCA_004026665.1). NCBI lineage: Eukaryota > Metazoa > Chordata > Mammalia > Chiroptera > Vespertilionidae > Murina > Murina feae. Next base: position 9,524 of record PVJC01009987.1, read on the forward strand.
AAAGCCTTCTCAGCAGCACTTTAAATGCTCCCCATCTCCCTTTCATTACATGTAATCACATGGTAAGTTTAAAAGATGAGCCCCAATAAAGAAGGCTCATTAACTTTAATGGGTCACTTTTTATATTTGGGTGAAAGGCCTTAAACCCTTGTAAATGAGGCTAGGATTTATAAACCATAAAAAAACACACGTGATGACAAATACTGATTTCCTAGTAAATGCCTTCAACACACTATTTCCCCATGCATGATAAATTGGCAGTTGTCTTTCCTGTTATTATTTACACAAATATGATTTTGACATTGTCCTTATACATAGACAATAGACTTAAACCCATGACAGATATCACAGATCACAGTAACGTCATATATTTCCCTTTGTTGACTTTTACTGGAGAAAAAAATCTGACTATAATACAGATATTCATGCCTGCACACAGAATTAAAAACACACTTTATATCCTGTTTATAAAAACAAAAGCAGGCCAATTTGAGGTGAATTCAGAGCTCCCCGCATAACTGCTCAAATGACTGAGATTGTGTGGTTCTGTTTCACGAATGATACCTCTGTGGTAAGATTCCTCTTTAAGGAGGCTCTACAGATCAATCAGTTCCCGCAGCAATGTCCTTAATCCTGCTGGGAGTCTCTGATCATTTCCTGCCACCAGTGAGTTATTGCTTGACAAGTATTTAAATATGATACGTTGTGAAGTCCAAAAAATGAAATTATTTACACAGGAATATAAAAAAGCTTGCTACCAATTACATAGTTCCCTGACCATGCAATCACGCACCTGGGTAGAAAACCCTTCAGGAAGTCTGTCCTCTACCACTTCCCCACAATGAGGTCGCCTCCAGAAACACTCATTTAGTCTCTGCGGCCACCTTTCAAGCACCTAATCTCACTTCTCTGTGCCCTCTGCCACTTGGTGTCATCCAAACAAAGTGCAGGTAAGTGATGGAGAAGCTTCGCTTACACCCTCTCCATATGTGCTGGCTGGCCTACTCTTCGTAATACATGCTGTGGCGTTAGACTCAATTTCATCCTCCAGTGGTTGGCAGACAATTCGGACAGCCTTACTGAGAAGGGGAGGATCTTGCCTTGTGTTGCCTTTCAGGAGAAGCCATTCCCTCATCTTAAGTGAATTAGTTTATGAACTTTCCCTGATCAGCATATCAACCAATCAGTCAGGCCTGCTGCAGGGACGGCTCGCTTAGCCCAGCTCCCTGAGCTAATGGGAGGACAGTCCCAGGTGGCTGCCTCAGTGGAACAAGGGTACCCTGCACCCCACCAGGCCCTAAGGAATGTGAATCCCAGTCACAGGGAGTTCCCTCATTTCCCAAAATGAAGTTGGTGCAATTTGCCAGACAGAAAACCAACTTGATTAGACTGTCATCTCCTTTCACAATGGGGTCTACCTGCATGAAACGGTATGTGGTCCTTCTCCAAGCCTTCAGGCTGCCTTCAAAAACAGAGCCATTTCCAAGGTCAGGGGGTCAGAGGCACAGGGCTCTGCCTGAAGGTGCTGGCGGACCTCTCCCTGCTGCTAGTTGCCTGGGTTTTGATTGAAAGTCAGTTCAAAAGTCACCTTGAAATGTAATTCCCATTCATTTTTAAAAATATTTTTTTTATTGATTTCAGAGAGGAAGGGGGAGGGAGAGAGAGATGGAAATATCAATGGTGAGAGAGAACCATTCATTGGCTGCCTCCTGCACACCCGCTACAGGGAATCGAGCCTGCAACCTGGACATGTACCCTTAACAGAAATTGAACCAGACCCTTCAGTCCACAGGCTTTCGCTCTATCCACTGAGCAAACCAGGTAGGGCAGATTTCCCATTAAAAAAAAAAACAAAAAAAAAAAACAAAAACAAGTAAATCTATCTATCTATCTATCCAGGAAAAGATATCAAAAATATAAAAGCATGTAACAAGAAAATCCCGTTTATATTTTTTTAAAATAAATGTGTGTACATATATATTTTTTATATATTTATATGTACATAAAGGGTGTGTTTGGGTATTTGTCTACACAAAGAAAAACTCTGAATGGACCCACTGTTAACAGGAAAGAGGAATTTTGCTGTAAATTTTTGCACTGTTAGAATTTTTACAACAAGCATATATTGCCATGATCATTTTTAAGGGTCAATAAAGCAGTGATTTCTCCTGTTTATTTAATGGGTTATCCCACTGGCCAGCTCAAGCATGAGGGTTCACTGTGAGACTGACAGTGGGAAGCACAGAGCCCAAACTCCTTCCGCTTACAGATGGCAGCTCGTCGGCCAGAGAGGCCACAGAACGGATTGAAGAGGAGCAGGAGTCTCCACATGGGACTTTAGAGCTCTCATTCTCAATCTTCTCCTGTATGTTCTGATCTCATTACAAACCCAGCTCTGCATGCTTTATGGCTAATGAAGTAAGCACATTTAGAGCTTGATCTGATCCCTCTTTTTTTAAAGCAGCCTTTCTGAAACACAGCCCGTGCTTTACTTGGTATTAGCTTATTTGTGGCTTTGTGAAAATTGTAAATAGTGTTCTGTTGGGCTTTTGTAAAGGTATTTATGAATAAGAAAAGCAGATTAAATCCCCCAACCCCGATTCTGCCTCCAACACGCAACCCCTCTAGACATCAGAAAGACGTGCCCGTTGCTTTTCTGAAAGCAAAGCAAAGCCTGTCATTCCATAATCACCCTCTGGTGCAGATTGGCACAATATCAGAGCTAACACAACAGAGTACATAAAGGACCAGGTTATAACATCTCTGCTGCTGTAAATTGAAATAATAAACTTGGGCAAACACAGAGGACAGCAAATTCAATTTGACAGTCCTTTCAAAGCAGACGAAGAACAACAGAGAGAAGCTGACTAAATAGAATTAGGATCTATTTTATTTGATTATTACATCACTGGGTGAAGCAATATGTAATGCAATCCCCCCTCCCAATCGTTAATTCTGTGTTCATAAAATAATGGTAAAAATCAAATTATCATTATGTCCTACATTCAAAATCACTGATTTTCAAGCTGGAAGGGACATTTTAACTTCCTTGGGTTTCACAAATTCTTCTTGTAAGCAAACAATTAGGTGAAAGTCCAATTTGTGAAACAGAGAAAGGAAAATCTGCTCTCTTCCACGGGAGAGGGAGGACTCTTGCTGTGCCCACCACCCGAGTCACTTCCCGGTCCCTGGGGTGGAGTCTCTGGGGAATTCCTAGGTTTCTGTTATGGAGCATCGTTTGGGAAGTGACAGATCTAGGCCACTGCCTTCATTCAAAAGATGCAGATGTTAACTCTTAAGATTTCCAGCTAAAGATAGAATTGGGGAAGGGGCAGAAAGAGAAACCACATTCAGATGAAGACGCCTATTGGGAAATCAACAGTAAATTCATCTGTTAAGGGGATTAAGTGACTATGGTTAAATTTTATTGACCATTTGCTACAGGCCAGATATAGTGCTAAGTGCTTTATGAGCAATCATTAGCACATTAGATTTTTACAACATCCCATGAGGTAGCTCCTATTATAATCATTATTAAACAGACAAACAGGCTGAGGCTCAGAAAAGGTGAATGAGCAGCCCAGGGTCTCACAGCTTAGATGTGGCAGAGCTCACTCAAACCCAGGCAACCTGGTGTTAGCAGCATAACTGTTCTGCCCATCTCCCCTGCCATCACCACTTATTTTTTGCCTCATTGCTTTCTCCATAAAATGATAGGAAGATGGCATTTCACTGGTTTTACCATAACCTGTGGACATAACTGCGCACATTTCCCACTGGAACGAGTGTCCTACTCAGTAGCTGTGTAGAGACTGCCAAGTTTACGCTTCCTATTCTAATCAATCCAGCCAACAAACAGAATACTTCTGCTAAGAATAAGCTCCTCAACCCACCCAGTGTTGCTCGTGGTTAAGTATCCACCCATGAACCAAGAGGTCACAGTTCAATTCCTTATCAGGGCACGTGCCCAGGTTGCAAGCTCTATCCCTAGTAGAGGGTGTGTAGGACATAGCCAATTGATGATTCTCTCTCATCATTGATGTTTTTCTCTCTCTCTCCATTCTCGCTGAAACCAATTTAAAAAAAAAGAAAGAAGTTCCTCAAATCCATAGATGTGCCAAGTGAAATAAAATTGCAGACATTCTGAAAGATAAGAATAAAATCCAGGGTACACACCTTCTAAGAGAAGAAGGAAAACAGGACAGATCAAGCTGAGGCATTTGACCAAATTGCAAATAATCTTGACAGAGTCAGCATAGATGAATTAAGCTGAGCCAGCAAGGAAGTGCTGTCGTCAAGAAAGAAGGGAAAATGACCACAGGATGCCCTGTGGGACCTGCAAGGACTTTAAAATAAGCCTTCCAATGTCCCAGTCATCAACTTATACCTTAAATGTGCTCTGTGTCCAGTCCTGGGTAGCACACATTTTAAATAGTGGAAAGAAAATCAATAAAGGCCAAAAAGGCACAGAGAAGTTGACTAGAAAGAGAAAGTTATCTCTGGAGAAAGATTCAAAGATGTAGTCTTATTTAACCTAAATGAGATAATACTGACGAGAAAATAAAGGGGAGGGGTAGCAACTGTATAAACTATCCCTGCGAGAGAATACTGACCGCTTGGCTCTCCATTTATACAGAATAATTCATCCACTGGTTCACTGAGCAAACATGTATCAGGTACCTACTGAGTCAGGTACCTACTGATACAAATGTGGAAAACACATCTAATTTATGTCCTGAGCAGAATCCACAATATAGTAAATAAATAATTAACAGTTCAGTGTGACGGGTGGTGTGATAGGTACAGTAGAAGAACACAGGGACACAAAGTAGGGACTTGTAAAAACCTATTATGGTGTGGTTGGAGGAAGGCAGAGTCTTGAAGGAAGGAGATTTTTCAGAAATTCAAGGAGGGGGGAAACATTCCAGGCAGAGTGAGTAGTATATGCAAAGGCATGAATATGGGAAACCATGAAGCACATTCAGGGAACTGCCATTATTACAGCAAAGGAGGAGAAGAAAAACAGGAGATAAGCCATAGACACAGGCTGGGACTAGATAATGGAGATTCTAGCTACAAAGTCTTGTTACAAAGTCAAAACACTTAATATATGCATTGGAACGGGGCCGCTGTGTGCTACCCTCCCCTCCAGGTTACTATCCCTGCACAGGGACATTCAGGCCTCCTCAGCAACGTGTGAGTAATGCCCCAATTTCTTCCCCAGGTTGACACTAGTATCTTGGTGTTTTTTTAATCCTCACTCAAGGATATGTTTTTTATTAACTTTAGACAGTGAGGAAGGGAGAGAGAGAAAAAAAAAATGATGTGAGAAGAAACATTGATTGTCAAAGCAACCAAAAAGGAACGAAGCTTCCCTCTAGGGCAGCGGTTCTCAACCTGTGGGTCGCGATCCCTTTGGGGGTTAAACGACCCTTTCACAGGGGTCGCCTAAGACCATCCTGCATATCAGATATTTACATTACGATTCATAACAGTAGCAACATTACAGTTATGAAGTAGCAATGAAAATAACTTTATGGTTGGGGGTCACCACAACAAGAGGAACTGTATTAGAGGGTCGCGGCATTAGGAAGGTTGAGAACCACTGCTCTAGGGGGACAGTTAAGATGTACAATGCGCTCCACCTACCAGGGGGAACACTTTCAATGCTGCTGGTCCTGTGGAGGACTGGATGCGATGATTTTATTTCTGAGACTATTCCATTGTCCAAACGATGGAAACACTGCCTGATCAAGTCTTCCTCTCAGAGCTCTAAGGGAAACAAGGAAAGTGGGAGAGCTGGCTGGGGACAAGCCTCTTGGAGTGACAACCTCTAGCTTCTAAGCCATGGAGACATAAGCGTTGTTTCATGTTGAAATTCTTCTCACCGTGATGTGGCAGGGGACCCCTGGCAGGAGCCTCTGCACCCACAGTTGCCCTCTCCTCACCAGAGACAGCTTTGTGACTGAAGCAGGTGCAACTGGTCATTCCAAGAGCCACCAAGGGCAAGGAAAGCACCTCAAGGTCACTCGGCAAAACAAGTCACTAACTGCAGTGGGATCAGCATCCACATGTTAACTCTGAATCTCACCACTTAAGCTGTATCTTTCCAAATGTGCTACATTTCACCTAAATCCAAACATGCCCAAGTGATATTGTGAAAAGCAAAAACTCAGCTGATTCCAGTAAAAAATAAAATTTGCATTTCTTGGTCAACTTTATGAGTCGTGAATTCTCCCTGGCTCATTTTTCCTCATCTTTCCATTACCTGCTGACCTACTACTGTGCAAGCATTTTCCTCCTCATTTACTGAGGATACAATTTTTTTATCCTGTTTTTTTTTTCCCCTGCTAATGCTCACTTAATTAACAGTCAAGCAGCTTTTTCTAAAAAATCTCCAAGCTTTAACATTTTCCTTCTGACTAGGAGTTTAAAGAAAGAGCTACTGAGTTTCAAAACTTCTTTTTTTTTTTTTTTTAAGAGTTTTATCTGTTCAACCATCAGACCATCCGTCCTGAAATAGGCCAGGGGAGTGCCAGCCTCTGAAACTTCCAGAAACTGAGAGATCTGTGCTCACTGAGATGCTCAGGAATGTTTCAGGGATGGAGTCCTTCAAGGTCATGCTGTGGCCATCTGAGCTTGATCACAGTAACACAGTGAAACCATCTTCAGCCCTACTCATTTCGTCTTCTTACTGCACTGCCCTTAAGACAGAAAACAGGAAGCCATGTTTTCACACATTTATGAATTCAACAGTCATTCATTGAGCACCTACCTACTAGATGCTAGGCCCTGAACTAGGTGCTGGAATATTACGGTGAACAGATGTGCCCTCCTCCTAAGAGAGTTTACAGTCGAGGGCAGCAATTCTTAACCTCGGTGACATAAATCACCCAAACAGTTTTGACAATTCCCAGAACACAGCCAACTCCAGACCAATTAAAACAAGATTTCCTTGGGTAAAGCCCATACATACGTATTTTTAATTTATTGATTTTATTTTATTTATTCTTTTAGAGAGAGAGAATGGAGAAAGAGAGAGAGAAGTATCAATTTGTTGTTCCACTTAATTATTCTCTTATTGGTTGATTCTTATATGTGCCCTGACTGGGAATCAAACCCACAACCTTGACATATAGAGTTGATGCTCTAACCAACTGAGCTACCTGGTCTGGGCTACACATACATAATTTTTAAAGGTCCCCAAGTGATTCCAAAGTGTAGCCAAGGTTGAGAACATCAATTAAGTAGTCATGCAAATAGATGCAAATTATAACATTAATAAAAGCAATAAAGAACTAGTCACACTTTGACAAGACTTCGATGTCATGCGTATATGTGCAACCAAGATTCGCCAAGCGCCTGCCACTTGTCAGAAGCTACAAAGGTAACATAACTTTGGGTTGCAGAAACATTGGCCGTCTAGCTATCCTTCTTGGTAATAGATCAGAGTTGAGCACTGAGCACTATGGGATTTCTGGTCATTCCCTGCTGTTCCAGTGAGTGAACCCTTGGGACTCCCACCAGGCAGGCATGGTAACCACAGGGACAGGCCAAACTGAGAGCCTGACTCCCCTACACACTGGCAGGAGAGCTGAGCAATGCCACATGGTTCAAATTTGGTGTTTAGGGGACCAACAGGAGGAAAGGGAGGTGGTATGATGATCTGGACTGACAATAGATGTTTAGGAGGAGGAAGCAGGAAACCTGATCCACTAGGTCTGTTTGCAGATTTAAAAGGGAAGTTGAATTCTCTAAGGCTCTAAGCAAGATTGCCTGGGATTTGCTGAGGGATATGTGTAGAATCCTTATATAATGAGCTTCTTTCAATAAGCAAACAGCATTGTGGCTCTACAGAAGCGTCTTGATGCTGGAGGGGTTATTAAAGCTCCGAGAGGGGGTGATTCAGCCCCCGCGCCGCCCGCATTTGCGTGCCCTCCTGCTCCTGCTTATTTAAAGTGCTGCCCCTCAACAGGGTGCGATTTTTCTCTTGTTTTTTTTTTTTTTTTTTCTCTGATTTTTGCACTGTATCTGCTAGAACCACACCTGAGAAAACTCCTGTTTGTTCATTATAGTCTTCTTTTGATTTTTTTTTATCTTTAGTCTGCCTTTAAGTTTTAAACCAGACTTCATACAGGTCTCTACAGTGATCATCTAATTGCCAAAAGCAGATAATGTTCGATATTAAGTATCCATGATACATGCATGGATCGATACATATCTCCAATGAGAAATTATTTTTAAAATCCTTCCTCATCCAATTTTTAATGACTCAATGACACTATCGTATTTGTGTGTTTTTTAAATACGCACTCAAAATGCTTTGAGAAACAAATGGGCTGAGAATTGAACATGCTTTTAAGATCCCAAACAGAGAGAGTAGCTAAGACTGTATTTGATTAAGAAGGGAAAAGAGCTTCACTTTTAATAAGTACAGAAGATTCGGATTTAATTGAAACAGAGCACAACATCCACACTGTGAATCTGGTGGCTTTATTCCGATGCCGCGTCACCTGTCTCTTTAAGTCTGAGTTTCCGAGGTCTGGAATAAAATGGAACTCAGGGCTCTGCATGATCGTACTGCTGAGCAAGACTCACCACTCCACAAATCCTCTCCATGTATAAAATTTAATAAATAAAATGAATCTGCCATGTTAGTGCCCAAAACCCATGCTACACGTTTTTACACTAAAGGCGGAATCTTTGTGCAGTGCTTCCTAGGATTAGCCATGTCTATCCAGGACATGCGGCAGTGTCCTCAGGCCATGGAAACCCTAGCTATTCTGCTAAAAAGCTCCAAGAACACTCCTGTCATGTCATTTAAAATGTCCTTGCTGGGATTCCAAAATTGCAGCGACTTAAGTGGAAGCTACATTGACACTCTCCCAGAACCAAACTGGAAATACAACTAAAATACAGAAAAACCACCCAGAAAAAGCAACTGAAGACCAGCTAAAGAGCACTCTGATAACAAGGACAGGAAGTGGAGACCGCAGAGAGACAGGTAGGAAGTATGGAGGCATGAAAGGGCTGGCCGGGCTCCCACAGGCAGCAGCTAAAGATCCGGAGAGATATCTCAGCTGTGGGGGGGTTTCCACTGAGAACTCTGGGGTCTAAACCCCAAGCTTAGCCCCCAGCAGAGAGCACCAGAATGGAGAAAGGTGCCCACATAACATATGGCTGTGAAAAGCAGCAGGGCTGCTGTGTGCCAGCAAGAGACAACTGGAAATTCAGGCACGCTTTTAAAGGCCAACGCACAAAAGTGTGTGTGCAGCCACTCACCTTGGGCTCCTGCAGAGGAAGGACAGAGTGGCCTGGAGTTGTGAGCAGAAGCCAGGATTGGCAGTTCTGGGACTGGAGCTCAGAGGGCAGCCACCCTGGTTTCCTGTGCTAAGTCATTCCCTGGAGCTGCAGAGGAAACCCTTCTCCTGTGGACCTTTGGATCCAGGTGGTTTTTGCCCTGGGGGGGGGGGGAGAAGTTGCCCCATTGGGTTGGGATACCTCTTGCCCCACCCTATGGTTGATAGCCTGAGGCTAATCAAAACTAAGTGTCAATGGGACTGCAGGCAGAGGAAGGTATCTGGAGACTATGAGTCTTTGCCTGATGGAATCCTTGGCCTGGGGCTAGGAAAAGCAGACCCTGGTGCACATCTTGGTTCTTTCCAAAGGCACCCAGCCCCAGCAGAGGGAGCCACAAGCTATGGATTTCTAATGGCTTCAATGTCAGTCACAAACAGCATCTGACATTGTCCTGAACTAGAGATTGGGACTCATAGCAGATCTACCTAATACACAGACAGGAATCGAAACAGGCAGCCAAAATAGGAAAACAAAAAATCAAGCTCCAAATGAAAGAACAAGAGAATTCTTCAGAAGAGCTAAATGAAATGGAGATAAGAAATTTATCATACATACAGTTCAGAATAATGATGGCAAAGTTGCTCAACAGCATGAGAAAAGATATAGTAACTAAGAGGAATGACCTGACACTAATAAAGAACACAGTGGAAGGAATACACAGCACATTAGGGGAAGTTCATATCAGTGAGTTAGAAGATAGCATAGAAAGAATCATTCAATCAAGAACCAAAAGAAAAAAATAGTTTAAAAAACAGAAGAAGAGCTTAAGAGAACTGTAGGACAACATGAAACATAACAATATTCCATATAGGAGTGCCAGAAGGGGAAAAAAGTGAGCAAGGGATAGAGAACATGTTGGAAGAAATAATGGCAGAAGATTTCCTTAACCTGGTGAAGGAAAAAGTCACACAAGTTCAAGAGGCACAGAGAACCCCAAGCAAGAAAAACCCAAACAGAATCATGCCCACGCACAGCATAATTAAAATGCCAAAAAAATTAAAGACGAAGAGAGAATCTTAAAAGCAACAAGAGAAAAGCAATTTGTTACGTACAAAGGAGTTCCCATAAGGATGTCAGCTGATTTCTCATCAGAAACTCTACAGACCAATAGGGAATGGTATGAAATATTCAAGGTAATGAAAAGCAAGGATCTGAAACCAAGATTACTATATCCAGCAAGGCTATAATTCACACTAGATCGTAAAATAAAGAGCTTTCCCAACAAAACAAAAAAAGAGGGGTGGCCTAAAGGAGTTTATTATCACCAAACTAGCACTGTAAGAAATGCTAAATGGACTGTTGTAATGAGAAGAAGAAATAGAGAAACATTGGCATAAAGAATTTAAATGGCAATAAATAAGTACCTAGCAACAACAGCCTTAAATGTAAATGGATTAAATGTTTTAATAAAAAGACATAGGGTAGCTAAATGAATACAAAAACATGACCCAGTTATATGATGGATTGGTAGAATTAACATCATTAAAATGTCCACACTACCTAAAGCAATCTGCAGATTCAATACAATCCCTATTAAAATACCAATGGCATAGATCACAGATCTAGAACAAATACTCCAAAAATTTATGTAGAACCAAAAAAAGACCCCAAATAGGTGCAGCAATCTTGAGAAAGAAAAACAAAGTTGGATATTAAAATGCCAGATATCAAGTTATACTAAAAAGCCTCTGTAATCAAAAGAGCCTAGTACTGGCACAAGAATAGGCATATAGATCAATGGGACAGAACAGTGACCTCAGAAATCAACTCAAGCCATTACACTCAATTAATATTTGACCAAGGATGCAGGAGCATACAATGGAGTCAAGACAGTTTCTTCAATAAATAGTGTTGGGAAAACTAGACAGAAACATGGAAAAAATGAAACTAGACCACCAACTTACACTATACACAAAAATAATCTCAAAATGTAAGTCATAAAATCATAAAAATGCTAGAAGAAACCATCGGCAGCAAAATCTCAGACATCTCTTGTAATAATACATTTATAGATATATCTCCTAAGGCAAAGGAGAAAATAAACAAATGAGACTGCATCAAAATAAAAAGTTCTGCACAGCAAAAGAAACCATCAACAAAATGAAAAGGGAGTCCATCTGTATAGGGGAACATATTTAGCAATGGTACATCTGATAAAAAGTTAATATCCAAAATATATAAGGAACTCGTACAACTTAACAAAAGGAAGATAAACAATCTAATTTAAAAATGCACAAAGGAGCTAAATAGTCACTTTTCTAAAGCAGACATACAGATGGCCAAGAGACGGGAAAAAATGCTCAAAGTCACTGATCATCAGAGAGATGCAATTTAAAACGACAATGAAGTAACTCCACACACCTGTCAGAATGGTTACCATCAACAAATCAACAAAGGACAAGTGTTGGCAGGGATGTGGAGAGAAGGGAACCCTCCTGCACTGCTGGTGGGAATGCAGACTGGTGCAGCCATTATGGAAAACAGTTTGAAGTTTCCTCATAAAAATTGAATCTGGAACTGCCATTTGACCCAGTGATCCCAATTCTAGGAATATATCCTAAGAGACCTAAAACACCAATCAGAAAGAATGTATGCATCCCTATGCTCATAGCAGCGCAATTTACAATAGCTAAGCTCTGGAAATAGCCCGAGTGCCCATCAATATGGGAGCGGATAAAAATGATGTGGTATATTTGCACTGTGGAATACTATGCAGCAGTAAAAAAGGATATCTTACCCTTTGAGACAGCATAAAGGGATCTGGAGGGTGTCATGCTGAGCAAAATAAGCCAGCCAGAGAAAGACAGTATCACATGACCTCACTCATGTGGACTCTAAGGAATAAGATAAACTAATGAATATATAGATCCAGAGACACAGAAGTATAGAACAGACTGTGGAATCTCAGCGGGAAGGCAGAGGTGGGTGGGTGGGTGGGTGGGCGGGAAGAGATCAACCAAAGAGCTTGTATGCACAGGTGCATAACCCATGGACACAGACAATAGGGTCATGAGGGCCTGGGGGGTGGGATGGGGTTCATGAGGGCCTAGAAGAGGTCAGTGGTGGAATTAGGGAGACAAATGTAATACTTTCAAAAATAAAGGCTGAATTAAAAGAATAAAAATTAAAATTAAATGTCCCTGTCATCATAAGTTCAATGCTATGTTCTACCTCCGTAAAACAACCCCTCCCAGTGCTACACATTATCATATGTATTCAGCTAGACTGGGAGCCAACTTATATTTTCCCAAATAGAATTATCACAAATACCAGCCAATTTCTAATCCCTTAATTTATAACAGGGTTCTGTTCTAATGATTTTAGGATGTTCATAAAAAGTATTTGCTCCTCAAGCCATCTTTTGTAAAGCAATACTTGACCAATGTAAATAGAATTTTTTTTAAACTCAGGGCCAGGTTAAGATTTCACAAGGGATTGAATATTCAAAGTGGAAATAAACTATACTAAAGCACATCATTTTAACAGGACAAACTAGGACTCTTAAACTAAATACATAAATGTCAAACTTGCAAAATTATTATATGTATTTCTTTTTCAGTCTTTCCTTCCATTTTGTTCTGAGAACATGCTTTTCTTAGTCATTTAGCCATGTCACTTAATTAAATCTGAGTTTTTCTTCCTTTGTATCTATCACAACTTCATTTGAAATACAAGATCAAATTTTCTAAAATTAGCCTTGGCCAGGTGACTCAGATGGTTGGAGGATCATCCCATACACTGAAAGGTTGCAGGTTCAATTCCAAGTCAGGGCACATACCTAAGTTGAGGGTTCAGTCCCAGGTCGGGACACATACAGGAAGCAACCAATTGATGTCTCTCTCTCTCTCTCTCTCTCTCTCTCTCTCTTTCTCTCTCTCTCTCTCTCTCTCTCTCTTTCTCTCCCCCTCTTTCCTCTCTCTCTCTTTCCTCACCCTCCAAAATTCAGTAAAAACTTATCCTTGGATGAGGATTTTTTAAAAATTCTTTATTGTTTAAAATATTGCATGAGTCTCCTTTGTCCCCCCCATTGGCCTCTCCCCAGCCACCTTCTCCCCCAAGCACGAGCCCTCACCCTGGATGAGGATTTAAAAAAAAATTTTTTTAATCATTTCACCAGTCAGCCCAAGTGTCTACAACTCTTGAAAACCTAAATCATTAAGGTGACATTGGATTAGTTCAGGATTCAGTGCCTGTGAAACAAATACGCCTTTGGATTGGAGAAAACAAACCAGAACAAACTGAGAATTCTTTGTGTACTGAATTAAACAAACCACTACAATTCCGACTTCGTGATCCTTTTATAAATTCAGCCTTTTATAAATTTAAACACAAAAAAAAGTGCATTACTTGTGCACTTAAAATTTAAATTAAATTAAAAAAAAAAAAAACAAAAAGACAGAGTTGGCCTTTTATGGAATTTTGGAGTCAAGTGTTCTAAGCCTACTTTTCTATAGAAAGATGTGAAAGAAGAATTCCTGTCAACAATTCTCAAGCAGGAGAGGTACACATTGCAAAGCGGTAACCCTCATCTCTCGGGATCCCTGAGAACACTGTCTTCCTCCAAGTAAATTGCACTTTACCGAGTCCGAGGAGGGTCTTCCCCAGCAACAGCAACCTGCCCCGAAGTGCCTTCTCATGGAGACAGCTACTGCAGAGAGGCGCTCTAACTCTGACCCTCAGCAAGGGAGTCATGGGGTAAAGATGGGGAAGCATAAAACTTTCCTATTTAGAGTAGAGTCAAGGTGTAGATAGGTAAACGTCTTCAGAGAGTAATCGGCCTAGATTACATACTCTGAACATCCTCCTCTTTTGAGAAATAGTAACTTTAAGAAAAGAGAAACAAATGAGCCTGGAATTTTGCACATGAAAGCAAGAGCAAACAAAGGGTCTGAAGAATAATAGTTCCCGCAAGCCAAGAATGTCCATATGCTAGCTATCTTGTTTGCCTCTCCAAGTTCATTGTTCGCCCTTTCTCAACCTTAGCAGTGACCTGGGAGGCTAACCCACATGGTCTGCATCAAAGGGTACCCTTGCCCTCTGGTTTCCAGCTGGGTTAGGCCAATGGCAATTAAGGCCAGGAGGTCAAGAGCAGAAGGAGAGTGGAGATAGAAAGTTGGGGGGAGGAGGGAAGGATATGAAATAAAGGGAAAATGGAACAAAATCAGAAAGATAAAAAGAACTGAGAAAGCCCTGACCGATTTGGCTCAGTGGATGGAGCGTGGGCCTGCGGACTCGAGGGTCCCAGGTTCGATTCCGGTCAAGGGTTGCGGGCACAACCCCAGTAGTGGGTGTGTAGGAGGCAGCTGATCAATGTTTCTCACTCATCGATGTTTCTAACTCTATCGCTCTCCCTTCCCCTCTGTAAAAAATCAATAAAATATATTTTAAAAATAAAAATAAATAAAAGCACTCACCGAATTCTACTTCATGAAGGAAAACATCTAGTGCAAAGAACGATTATGTATTCTTAACATAATCCCCCAAACTTGAATGATAAGCAATTGTGTTCCCCCCAAATGTGCATATGAAGTCTAGCAAATAAGAACATAAAATTATGACAGGAAGAAAACAAACCAAAAGCTAAAATTATCAGAGGAACTGATTTGCATATGTATAAGGGACTCTGGTACAGATGTGGGAGGTTTTCTTTAGAATGTAAGTTTTCAGAGCAGTAATTCTTAATCATTTTTGGAGTTGTGACATATTATCATGTATTTGCCTTTTATGATAACCACCAACTTCCTCCCAAAAGTATATTTTAAAATGAGAGGGAATAATTTTATTCTCAAACATTTGCTTTTATTTTTACTCTCCTTGAGAGTCATCCTAGGGAATCATACCAGTCGGTGCAATTATCGGTGCTTAAGAATACAGAGGTGTCTGCTTTTTGCCTCTTTTCTTTCCTATGGTGGGTATTTAAAAATAGCCGCTGACCACAGCCAAGAGTGTGAACAGAGGTAGAAAGCTGAAGTGAGAGCTGTGAATACAAGAAACCTTCAAAGTCTGGATAGGACATTTAGCAATAGACCTAGAAGATGGGACGGATGTTGACATGTGTTTTCCACATACACATACATTTAGATACCATTTCATTCAGGCAAATGTTATTAAGACAAAATCAATGACTCACCTCATGGCAAATGCCATTGTATTAAACCATTTTCATAGAACTTAATTGATTATTTGCATGAATGTAAAAGAGGCAGCCACATACAAAACCTTTGGTTTTATTATTTATTTTAAGGTAATGTTCAGTTCTTCCTATATGATTTTATTAGAAGCTCTGTATGGACAGAAATGCAAGATGGTGCAGAGTAACTCAATTCCTCAGGGAAAAGCAGGTAATCATAAACAAGTTTCTTAGAATCAAAGTTAGAAGGGATGTTTCTATTACATAGGAATAAGTCATCCATAAATGTAACTCGAACATACGACACGGTATTTCTTCCAATGAATTTTAACTTCTCAGTAATCATCATGGCCCTTTGGCTGGGTGTGTAACCACTAGATATGGATTACTGTTACCTACCAAAGGTCTGAAAAAATACATGTCAACCTCCAGATCCTGAAAGAAACAAAACATACATTGTCCTGATGGTCTCTGCCCATGTTGTCCAGCGATTCTCTTCTCAGTAGTAGACTGATGGTCTCCAAAGGACCCAGACCTAACTTTATCAGGGAAGTGAGGTCTCAAGGGGTTGGGGGTCAGTGCACAAAACTGAAGAAGCCAACTGTGGGATCTACTCAGGAACTAGAGAAAGAATACAAGAGGCTTGTCCTCGCACCATCCCCACAGATTGAGAAACACTTATCTACCCATTGTCAAAACAAGGGATCTGTTTGAGTTATTTAAGGGGAAAAACTCATGGGAGAGAAAAGGCCTTTGATTTGCCTGATTGTTTGCACGAACTGACTACCCAGTCTGGTCGAAATCATTGACTTTTGTAATTCCAAATAGATCAAGATCAATTCCAGTTTTTATCTACAGAATTATGTAGCCAACCAATACTCCTGCTTCTCTCCTGGGCGGGGGGGGAGGGGGGGACCTCAAATCATTTAAAAATAAACTTGGAACTCTAGTCATAGCAAATGTAAAAACAGCAGACAAGGCATTATAATATCGTTGCGGAGCAAACACTTAAATTCCATTTAGAGGAAATGTTATCACAGCATAGCATATTTCCGGTCAAAGGCTATATCAGTCCAGTCAGGATGATGCCACCAAGACAGAGAGCAAGGAGAGAGGCGGGCCAGGAGATGGAGAAGGAAGCTCAAGTCAGATCCCATGAAAAAGGGAACAACCTGACAGCTCAACAGTTTACTTTTCAAAGGCAGCACAAGGGCAAAATGCTTTGTGCAAAGAGAAAATTAGTTTCCAAAGTATATTCATTCTTCAAAGAACCAAGTTAATTATTCAAAGTAAAGGCCCACAATTTAGTCATTCTATTCTGACACTTTCAGACCCAGCGAGCTGCTTCTTATCACTAAGACTTTGATAATTGGCTTAGACATATCAAATAAACTTTCTGGAGAATTCCATGGTAAGCAGGTATGACATCCTAATGGGGGTTTTATTAGGCCTTTCTCTGTGCAGTAATGTATTAGCAATCACTGTGACATTTTCTGCTCTGGGGGGTTTTGGCCTTGCTCATTTTTTACACTTGCTAGAAAATAAATTTATTCATGGTAGAGATCTAATCCAATACACTACTCTGTTTACCCTGGTTTATAAAGGAACAGACCTCTCAGAATTAATGAAAAGTGACATATACATCATAGAAGAAAATGTACTGACTTCAGCCAGGCATAATCAAAGAGCAAGAATCCCTTCTGAGCCCACACACTTGGGGATTCAGTCAGTACAGCTTTGGCGTCCCTTTCCCTGATCACACTTTCGCCTTCCATTCCATCTAGGAAAAAAATAAATAAATAAAAAGTGTGGATTAAATTTCTCCTTTTTTAGCAGCAATTGTATTTTTTTAATTTCCTGAGAAAATGTCTATTGTATAATATCTCATACATTGCCATTTGCTCCTTTGCATTTAATATTTCTGATAACCAGAAAATAGTTAGACTCTTATTACTGCATATTTACATATTAAAAGTGGAGCTGTTATTTGGGTGGCATTCAGTGGGAACTAAAAATGGAGCTTACCTGCCAGCAAGGGACAAGCAGGGCAGAATGAATGACAGAATTTGGCATCTTTCATCATTCTTTCATTCTTTTCATTCATGCAAGAACAGTACTAATGAGAAGACATATAAAGCACCATCAAAATATTACAAGTTTGGTGATAGTGACGAGCACACTGAGATAATATTAATGTAGGCTTTTAACACATAACAAAGGAGCATCAACATAGGTCATCTCTATAATTTAATGCTAGATATTTTACCAACTCTCCACTTTCCACATTAATGATGATCATGTTAACGTGGAAAAATACACAGGAAATCTAATTCATTTCCACCACTGGATTCGTTAGTCTCCCTTAACTAAATTCTTTGTGCCCTTATAATATGTTTTAATTCAGGAGCATTGGCAAGGGCTGGTATCACTTCAAAATACTTCCTCTACCTTCTGGGTGATAGCTGAAATTTCCTAGTTAAATATTTAACATGATATTTGTTTTATGTTAAAATCAAAATCCTGATTTAGTAGGCAAAGAATAGAACCCAAGAAATTGCATTTTAAGCTAATTTCTAGATGATTGTGATGTACACTAAGGTTTGAAAACCACGGCCTTAATGTGAATGAGCTATGAAGCTTTCATGAGAACAGGCATTGAGGTAAGGAAGTAAACTAAATATAACTGATGACTTGTCATGTATCTGGAACTGTGCTAGCCAATTGAACACATGCTAATTCATTTCATTTTCACCTCTCCTATCAGAAGATTTTATTATTCCCATTTTACAGATGAGAAAACTTAAATCTCAGAAATATTTAATAACCAGGCAATGAAATGATTACATGGCTAAGAAGTCTAGTGTTCAAATTCATACCTCTAGTAATAGAAGCAATGGTTATACAATATTCATATATCTGCTTTTAGAGATAAAATGATGATGATGCCATGTTATTGCATATATATTCTGACCTAGATACTGTATAGGCATTTTTCATATAAGGTTTTACTAAGTTTTTACAACTACCCTTTGAAATAAATGTTAATTTCACTTTCTATTAAGGAAACTATCGTAAAGAAGTTATATATCTTGTCAAAGTCCACATAGCTGTACCATAAAGTGGAGAATATGAAATTCAAATCTAGAGGCTATTCTCATCCCACAGACAAGGCCACGAGAGTACTCAAATCTCAGGGGTGAAAATGTTATCTGCAGTAGGCAGAATAAACTTTCACTGATATCCACGTACCTAATTTTCAGAACCTTAGAATATGTTAGGTTTCCAGGAGAAGAAGAATTAAGGTGGAAGGTAGAATTAAGAAAAATTAAGGTGGAAGACTAATCAGATGACCTTGAGATGGGAGATTACTCTGGATCATCCAAGTGGGCCCTATGTAATCACAAGGGTCTTCAGTAGGAGAGAAAGACAGAAGAGAGAGAGAACCAGAGAGATGGCAGGAGGAAAAGACAAGAAACTCTCCTTCAGAGCCTCCAGAAGGAACGCGTCGTGCCAACACTTTGATTTGGCAGCAAGTTCATTTCAGGCTTCCGGCTTCCAGAACTAGAAGATATAAATTTGTTTTGTTTTTAAGCACTAAGTGTATGGTAATTTGCTGTAGCAGCAATAGAAAGCCAACACAGAATCCCTCTAAGTTAGAGAGATGGGAAACTTGCCTCACAGATATGTTAAGCTCAGCCTGGCACATGCAACCGAGTGACTGGTACATAGATCACAGTCATTGTTTGTGGCAGACTACCTTGGTTACTCACTGGTCGGCCATTCCTTCCCCTCTCCCTTGCTGTACAGAACCTCAGCCCAGGTTAAGTCTCTGGCAGCTCGGTGCTTCTGGAGAGGTGCCACTCGCAGGGCTCAGTGGATATCTTGATTGATCTTAGGGAGCTGTGTCAGTTCTATTCCTCTTACCAGTGAGTGGTTCAGAAGAGGGAATGAAACAGTCCTGCACATGCGGTAGGAGGGAAAGTCTGAAGGGGATTCTGGAAGAGTTTTCTTACTCTTAAAAAGATCCATGAGGAAGACTCTTTACTCTTCTGACCTTTTTATAGTGTTCTGTGCTTGAAGCTGCTATAGAAATGAGCATAAATTAGGAGACAGCTTGACAACAAAAGTCAACAAAGAGAGAGTGACAGAGTAGAACAATGGAACAAACGTGTGTCTATGATGATGTGATTAAACCACTGAATTAGCCAACCCTGGAACTTGACTAATTCTAAAACCTTTTGTATGAGATAATAAATGGCTTACTTGTTTAAGTCAGTTAAGTTGGGACTCTCTATTACTTACAGAAGCATCCTAAATGACACAATGAGAAGTAAATTAGTCATCAGTTTTTGTGCAAAATTTACTGTGCATGGTTTAGTCACCTTTCCTGTCCTGGCCAACTGTGATCCTAAGCTATTCCCAGGGGACAGGAACTATCATTACAATTGACCTTAAAAGGTGTATCAGTGTTGTTAGGACTATTTAATTCTTTAGTTAAAGCTTCCTCCCTAAGATTTCTCACTTTTACAGGTTTGTATTTATTCAGTAACTGTGGAAGCAAAACTTCATTGCAGTTGATGTCTATTAGAGGTAAGAATGGGATTTGGGAGCCATTAGATCACATTTAATCAAGGAACTGAGAATATCCAACTCTTACCCATCGATCTGTTAGGTTCTGAGGTTATGTGTGCTCAAACAGTAATGGCAAAGGAATGAGAGATTATACTTCTTTATTTATTAAGCTCGGTCCCCAATTCCCAATATATAACTCCTTGATAAATTTAATTTAGGGAAGAGAAAATTCCAAAGTTGAATTTCACCTCCAGCCTTCCATTTGGGAAGAAAACAACTCAGTGCTCCCAGGTACACACAGGTGGGAGAGAAGAGGTGACTATTGGGTGGTCTGGGCTTCTGCAAACAGGAGGTGACCTAGCCATGTTGTCCTGAAGCCATCCTATCTAATAAAAGAGTAATATGCAAATTAGGCATCATTCTGTCACAAAGATGGCTGCCCCCATGGCCACAAGATAGCCTCCCCCATAGCCACAAGATGGTGGAGCTCAGACAGGCTCAGCCCCGCCACTGAAGTGGTCAGGCCTGTTAGCCAGTCAGGTGGCGGGGGAGGTGGGGGAGCCCGAGGGGCAGAACAAGTGATCAGAGGGGGCTGGGGGTCCCCTGCCCAGGCCAGAGGCCTTCACCAGAGGCCTCAGGCCTGTGCAGGGGAAAGGCTGGAGATCACAGGGGCCTGGGCACCGGTGGAGTCAGCAAAGCAGGGGTCGGGTGGTCCCCTGCCCAGGCTTGTAGCCTTGGCCAGAGGCTTCCAGTGGGGCAAGGGCAGAGCCAACAATGGCAGGGGCCAGGATCAGAGACAGTGATCACAGAGGCCTGGGCTCTGTGAAGCTGGTGATCAGAGGGTCTTGAGATCTTCTGCCAAGGCCTGCAGCCTCAGGCAGAGACTTCAGGCCTGGGAAGGGTCTGAGCCAACAATTTCAGGGGTCTGAGGGTTCCCTGCCAAGGCCTGCATCCTCGGTCAGAGGTTACAGGCCTGGGCATGAGTGGAGCTGGGATTGGAGGGGCAGGGGTGGAGCCAGTGATCAGAGTGAACTATAGAGGAAACACCTTTTCTTACCACTCATTGGTTAAGCTCCCTGTATGCCACTGGTGATATTCTTAGTAACTTGGGTCATAAGAATCCCTAAAGGCAATCTAGGGTTTTTCCACCACACTCCTGGAGAAAAAAAATGAAGGTCCACTGCTGGAGGGCTAAGAAATATCATATCCTGCCCTAGCCAGTTTGGTTCAGTGCATAATGCCTCAGCCTGCTGACTGCAAGGTCTGGGTTCAATTCTGATCAAGGGCATGTACCTAGGTTGCAGGTTCCTCCCTGGCCGGGGCCCAGGTCAGGGCATATGCAGGAGGCAACCAATCAAAGTGGTCTTCTTACTTTGATGTTTCTCTTGGTTTTTCTCTTCTCTTCCACATTCTCTATAAATGAAAACATATCCTTAGGTGAGAATAAAAAAAAAGAAAGAAAGGAAGAAATGCCATATTGTATGAAAGACACATCTTGAAAATGCCTAAAGAAAGTCATTTCTTCATGGTGAAGGGACTGTAGCCTGTGTTGATGACAACACCTTGGTGGCTGTGGTGACTAGCAGTGGCTTCAGCAGCAGGGTGATGGGGCTGGTGGCTTCCGCTGATTAGCTTGGTCGCCTCCCACAAAGGAAGGCCAGACTGTGGCTTAGGCCCACTCCCCAAGGGGAGCAGGGAGTGGGCCTAAGCCATCAGTAGGACACTCATTGAGGGCTCCCAATATGTGAGAGGGGGCAGACTGGGCTGAGGAACCTCTCCCCTCCCCCGTGCACAAATTTCATGCACTGGGCCCCTAGTGTAGGAGATAAAAACAGAAGGGAGTCACACTTTGTGCATAGTCTTTTAATATAGAGTGGCCCACTGGCCTAATCAGTGTCATGAAATAGGAACAATAAAATTAGCAATTCCTCTTCCAAGAAAATGTACAGTGGGAGCTGGGGGAAGAACATAAGGCAAATTCCTTCTCAGAGGGCATCAGTATCTAGTTTTTAAAAATCTAAGGCTAGCCCACTCGTGTGGCTCAGTGGTTGAGAGTTGATCTATGAACCAGGAGGTCATGGTTTAATTCGTGGGCATGCTTGGGTTACAGGCTTGATCCCTAGTGGGGGACATGCAGGAGACAACTGATCAATGATTCTCTCTCATCATTGATGTTTCTATCTCTCTCTCCCTCTCCCTTCCTCTCTGAAATCAATACAAATATAATTTTTTAAAATATTTTTTTAATCTAAGGCTTTCCTTTTATAAGGTGATCAACATTGCCTTGTTCTTTACATTTAATGTACACTTGTTCATCACTAATTTATACTTTCCCCTATGGCTTGAGTCTTCTCTTACAAATTATTATATTTATATGCATTTATTTCCTGCAGCTTTGCTAAAAAGTAAAAAATCATAATCATAACCAAGTCCAGACAAAATGCAGAATAATAATACAGTTTAGAATCCTTACTAGCATGCTATCTCATTATACACAGATGGTGTCTATGTGGTAGTTAACATGCTCATGGGATGAAACAGCTTGTCTTACTGATTTTTTGGCAAAACTTCATTTTAGGGAATTTGGTGGGAACTTTTTGGCCTTCACAAAGTCAGGTACCTCAGACATCAGCAGTGTGCAGTTTGAGCTCTGCCCTAAACCACAAAAGCCAGGAAAATAGTATTCCCCAGCAGGCATCCAACGCAAACCCTTAGATCCAAGCTGCCATGACAGGTTTTACCAATGTCCACAAAGCTCATTTTGTCATGTCTGCTCCCCTTGTCATCACAGTCCTCTCATAGCTGAACAACTGAAATAACTGTTCATCACTGGGGCATGAAGGCTGGTCCTCAGGCTTGTTCTAACTTACCTTTCTCAATTGCAATCGTATTCCTAAAGGCTCCATTCCAGCCAAACCACTTTTCTTAGCATATCCTATTGCACCCATAACCAACTTCTGTGTTCTCACCTCTCTGCTTTTCTCACGCTATTGTTGTAATGCCAGCCTTAGCAGTAAAAACATCCTTGAATATGATCCAGTCCAAATTATTAATTTTCATCTGAGGAAACTTAGTTCCAGAATTACTGGAAATAGACAACATAGTACATCTGTTAGCCTCTGCTCTATAACAAAACTCCCAAAAACTTAATAACTTAAAAACAATGACTTGAGATTTTTCACTAGGGTGTGGTTGGCAGAGTAGTTCATCTGAAGATTTTTGCCTATGTCCCTTATGCAGCTGCAGGGTCAGCTGACTAGAAGGTCTAAGAGGATCTCACACATGCATGTCAGTTGATATTGTTGTGGGCAGGGGTGTCTTGGTCTCCTCCGACAGCCTTCCTTATATGCTGGTCTTAGGGGAGGGGTATAGGAAGAGAAAAGGTAGAATCTACATGGCCTTTTGCAGCCTGAACTCTAGAACTCATACAGTATCACACCTACTATATTCTACTGATCAAAGCAAATAACAAAGCCATCCAAGTTCAACGGTGTGGAGAAGTAGATGCTGGATGAGGGAAACAGCAGTCATATTGCAAAGTGTATGTCTGCCAGGATGAGAGGAACGGTGGCCATTAAACACACTTTTACTCAAAACATGGGTAAACACAGTCAGTTTGCCCCTATATAACATCCATGGCATCCTGAACAAAAGCTCCTTAGGAACAGAATGGGATTCAGGGGTTAATGTGGATGAGTGTATCAAGAGGCAGACAAGTAGATCATTATCGAGTCACCTTGCCATTTTCAAGTTCTGGTGCACTTTCAAAAAGGTAAAACCACAAGACACACTATGACTGAGGAAAAGGCATGCAGTTAGCTATGCAGACAGTTCCATCCATGTTGGCAGTGAGTAAGCCCAGTTCTCTCGAGTCAGGTCATCTGCACTTTTAGCCACCAAACTCAACTGTCAATATACCAAGAGATGATTAGCTTCCTGGATCCTGGACCAGGTTAATCAAACCCACAAGTGGCTCTTGTGTAAAGAGGATTGCATTAATTGGCAAAGAAGCAGAGTCCTCTAGAGCAGCAATTTTCAACTGGTGTTGACATGAGGATATTTTAAAAATATGCAATACCTGACTATTTAATCAGGAGCACTGACCTTTTTTCCCTTAGATTGTCAAATTAAAAAATGACAACAGCCAACACAACAATAGCTATCCGGTATAAATGAATCAAAATTATACCCTTTTTTGGTCAGAATGGCAAAAAATATATTTTTTAATGTGCTGCGGAATTTTAGTCATGAGTGTATGTGTGCAATGAGATGAGAAAGGTTCAAAATTGCTGCCTTGTAGAAAAGTTCCCTCCAATCCTCAGTTTTCTCAACTGTAATATTTAAGTGAATGAACTGCTATAAGAATTAAAAAAGATCCTAGAACATAGTAGTATGCTGTTATAGTACTATAAATAGTAATTATTAAAAATAATTATAAAGTGCTTAATACTATTGTAAGTCATTATTAAATACACACTTTATTTCCGATAACATTGAGCTCTAATTTCAGGACTCTGATGGGACACTGTTAGCATTTAGAGAAATCCAGATCAACACTTAAAACTGGGCGTGAGTGCCACCTTCTCTGACAAGGCTTCCTGGACATCTCCTAAGTTTCTATTCTCATATTACTACACATTTACTTGTAAAGGGCTTGAAAGAAGGGGGAAATGCACCAGAAGTACCAACTGGCCTCATCATTTTCTATGACCTGGATGGAATGTATTCATGGAAATGTGGGAAACAACACAGCTTACCTCCACGGATGAAAATGTGGCTAACAAAGTCTCATTGTCTAAAGCTACAATGGCAGCCTTAAGAGCAACCACATGGGAGGCTTAACACTAAGATATTGCAATTAAAAGTTTAGATTAATTTCCTACCATGATTCCAGAGAAAGAGGATGATGCTCTGTTGAATAAAACAGCAGTATAAGGCTTGGGTGAGGTGAAAAAATGCATAGTTTTCTTAAAAAATAACAAAAATTATTTAAAATCATATTTCAACTACAGTTATTTCATTGTCTCCATTTTTTCAAAATAATTAATTAGATAATGATTATTCCTTCTTTTATCCTCTTTCAACAGTTCCCCTCACCCATATTCTTGTTGAAATAACAGGCCATGTCAATCGCTTTAATGATCACTGTAGATGTTAAATCTTCTCACTAGCTAGCACAAAAACAATGGTCCTTTTCACTTGGATTTATCCACTCACACCAATAGCTTCAGCAAGGAGAGGGCATCTGGATCTTCACATCTTACTTTCAGGAAGCTTCTAGTAATTCTCCAAACACTGATTGTAAATAAGCCCTGCTCTGAGACATGCTGAAAATTCCCCTGGACGGAGATTAGCCAAGACCAGGTGACACTGAGATTGAGGGAAAACTCGCCAGCCAGCAACTCAGATCACAGAATCAAAAATGAAGAGATTTTCGCATTCTTCAAACCAATATCCCTATTAGTAGGTACTTGTCTTAGTCTACTCAGGCTGCCGTACAAATACTAGAGTGTGTGTGGGGGGGAGGGGGGGTTAGAGGGGGTTAAATGCCAAACATTTATTTTCTCACAGCTCTGGAGGCTGAAAACCCATCAGGGTGCCAGCAGGGTCTGGTTCTGGTGAGAGTTCTTTGCCTGGCATGCAGACAGCCATCTTCTTGCAGCATCCTCAATTCTTGCTGTGTCCTCACATCAGAGAGAGAGAAGGAGAGCTCTCTTCCTTTACTTCTAAGGGCACCAGCCCTATTAGATTAGTGCCCCATCTATGGAGCCTCATTTAACCTTGGTTTCCTCTTTAAAGGTCCTGCCTCCAAATACAGTCACATTGGGGGCTAGGATTCCACATGAATTGGGGGTGGGGGCACACTTCAGTTCACAGCAATATGCAATGGATATTTAAGCAACTGATGAGTCAAGGCATGAGCAAGGGCATGAAGGCAAGGAATAAAAGAACAAGTAATTCTATTTAACTAGCATATAGGCTATTACTTATAGGGGAATGGTACTGGGCCAGTGTGGCTCAGGGACTGAGTGTCAACCTATGAACCAAGAGGTCATGGCTCAATTCCCCATTAGGGCACATGCCTAATTGTGGGTTTGATCCACAGTGTAGGGCATGCAGAAGGCAGCCAATCAATGATTCTCCATCATCATTGATGTTTCTCTCCCTCTCCTTTCCTCTCTGAAATCAATAAAAATATTTAGAAAAAAAAAAGGGGATGTGGGGGGAATGATGAAAGATATAATTAGAAAGCTGGGTTGGGACCAGATGGAGAAAGATATTATAAGAACTTGTACTTTACTCTATGGGTGATGGTTAGATAAAGAAGGTTTCTGAACTGGCAAGAACCTTGGTTAAAATTGTACTTCACAAAAAGTATTATGGCAAAAGCATGCAGACTGGCTTGGCAAGGTGGAGATCAGAGAAAGGGAGGCTGATTGAGACTTGACTACAAAGAGAAACTCTACATTGACAAATCTGATCGGAAGCATATTGTAACGGTCAAGAGTGTGGGCTCCACCAGGCAGCTGAGTCCAAATCCTGACTAAGCCATGTACAGTGTGATGCCCTAAGTCTTATTCTTTTTACCTGCAAGATGTAGAGAGGTTTAGAACATATCAGGAGATAATCCATGAAAAGTGCAGGCTGCATCGCAAATATTCGATAAACCTAAACCATGGTAATTAAATGTGTTATTCTCTGTACCTGGCATTATTGAGTATATCCAGTAGGAAAACATTTGTCAACTGCTTGAGCAGTACACATTTGTTAAGCAGGGTTCATGCTAGTCTGTAGGATCAAATGTGGCCTCATAGCTTGAAGAATGTCACCTGTTGCCAGGGAGAGGGAAGGAGGCTTACTGCAAGCAATAATATATATATATATATATATATATATATATATATATATATATATATATATTCCTCTGAGAATTTTTGTTTAATTTCAAATATATAGTCAGAGAGGCAAAGAAAATTCTGTTTATAAAAAATCACATATTAAATCTACTAGAAGGTCAAGCTTGTAGATTCAGTCTTTCAATGGTATATGTTTATGGTAATTTATGAAGGTACATTCTGTTGATTACAAATAAAATGATTCTGCTTGGCAGTCAAGTGCAGAAAGACAAATACCAAATCTCAGTAGCTACACTTCCAACTGTTTTGCAAACGGAGATAAAAAAACGTAATCCCTGACTAAGTAGCATCACTTTCAAGATACAAATCAACTTTCAAGTACACTGTATTGAGTATGCAAAGCCAAGTTTACTCAAAAAGTTTCCAATAATTGAGGTTGAAGAGTATTTATTAGAAGAACGTGTGCACTGTGTCAAAATTGACAGGAGTGGTGCTTTTTGACACAGCGTGATGCTAATATCTGTAATTAAGAAAAAGCTTAAAGAGCATCTGCAAAGCCAGTGCTTAGCTTGACAAGTAAATTTACTGGGCTTTGTTATTTGTTTCCAACCAAAGGCATACAAAACATTTAAAGGCCATGTGGCACTGCTTTACTTTATAAAGAGTCATGACTTCTGAGCCCTACAATCACTTTTGGAATTATTGACATCATTACTATCACTTTCCCCATCCCCATTAACTCCCTCACTTCCAACACCAACTCTGCTCCCAACTCACTCTCTTTACCTCTACAACTTCCATGACTCCTTCCACAACCACAGATGACATCAATGATACTCTACCACCCATGATACTAGTTCAACAACTTACATTGCCAACTCCACCACCACCATCACCATCATCCCCAAATCTGTCTTCACATTTTCTTCATCATCATTATCAACATGATCCACCAACCATCACCACCATGTCCACCTCATGACCTGCGCTAGCACTCCATCACTCCACTCTTGCCATCACCCCCATTATCATAGTCACAACCAGTCTCTGCAGGCTCTTGTGGTTTCCCCTTCTTTCAAATCCCAATTGACAAGTGGCAATATCGCAATTTAGTCATTTAGCAGTTAATCCACTTACTGTATATTCATATGTAGTCCCCACATCAATTTCTGCTGAACTGCTCACAATTTAGGGTAGAGAATAACGTACAAAGAAGCAGGATGCTTTTATTTTCATTTTTTATCTAGCCACTCTACCACCACCATTTTGATATTTTAATTTTTTTATGTGACACTGGATTTTGAAACTCACCTATTGCTCATCCCACCCCTCACCCTCACTGTACAGCAAGCACGTCAAACTAAAGGCTAAAACGGGCC
Source organism: Murina feae (assembly GCA_004026665.1). Lineage (NCBI taxonomy): Eukaryota > Metazoa > Chordata > Mammalia > Chiroptera > Vespertilionidae > Murina > Murina feae. Next base: position 37,822 of record PVJC01009987.1, read on the forward strand.
AAATAAACGAAGTGTGGGGCCCACAGGCCCCAAGTTTGACATGCTTGCTATACAATATATCCATGGGAGCTTACACATTTATTAATATTTTTAATAAAAGCAGAAAGTTCAATGATAAAAACATACTTCAGCCAAAGAAGTCACATGAAAATCACAATGTCAAGAAATCTCTGTGATCAGAAGTCTTACATTGAAATGTTCACTTTGGGGGGGGAGAGCAAGGGGAAAAAATGGAGATCTATCTATCATCTGTTGTAATACTTATCTATCACTTGTTGTAATACTTTAAGCAATGAAAAAAAAAAAAAAGAAATGTTCACTTTGAAAAACTTTCATTCACATGTAGACAATTGACAATAAAATGTGTTAAACGTGATAATGCCACTAACGCATTTTCCTGGGAAATATGTTAACAAATTACTTTTTTCTAAAGAGCACAAACTCACATAGAAAATGTTTTCATGTCACTTAGAATTTTCCTAACTCCAATTTGTTCATGTGAAAAGACTTGAGCAATTAATTTTTCTCAGGTCAGTCACCATTGTCATGCATGACAAACAAAAATACTTCAACCTAAAGAAGCAATAACAACTCAGTGTTGCATTGTAAAAAGGTATTATCTGTTGAGAAGCACATTTAAGAAAAAATTTAAGAAAATGGGAGTGGGGGAGGGGTCTTTGGTCAATACTAAAGGACAACAATACTAAATATCCTTCATCATTTTCCCCTACCAGTGGTTCCTAAACCAGTGGTTCCCAACCTTGGCTGCACATTAGAATCGCCTGGGAATCTTTTTAAAATCCTGATTTCTGGCCCTAACCGGTTTGCCTCAGTGGATAGAGCATCAGGCTGTGAACTGAAAGGTCTCAGGTTCCATTCTAGTCAAGGACATGTACCTTTGTTGCGGGCACATCCCAAGTAGGGGGTGTGCAGGAGGCAGCTAATCGATGTTTCTCTCTCATTGATGTTTCTAGCTCTCAATCCCTCTCCCTTCCTCTTTATAAAAAATCAATAAAATATATTTTTTAAAAATCCTGATTTCTGGGTCTTATCCTCCAGAAATTCTGTTTCTCTGTTATGGGGTGGGGCCACAAAATTAGTAACAAACAAACAGAATTTCTGGAGAATGAGGCCCAGAAATCAGGATTTTAAAAAGATTCCCAGGTGATTCTAATGCACAGCCAAGGTTGGGAACCACTGGCTTAGACTATTCTCTACATTTTGTTCTGTGTCCCAAGACGTTGAACCTTGCTGACTGCATCACCTGGGCTTTCTTGCCAATTGGCTTCTACCTGGTTGAATACAGCCAATGGGAGACAATGGAAAAGTTGAGAACACTCTTCCCGATTTTGGACAGTCTTGGTCTCTGATGTCCCTCGGGGACCACAGTTTTAGTCCAGCAGGGCTCTCATTGTCACTAGGAAACCACACACTATTTCTTTCCCTTGTTCTTTTGGTCAGTTGAGTGGCAACAATTTCTTAATGTTGCTAGTGCCTGACAGCCTCCACTTTTCTACTCCTGCCCACACACCTGAAAGTAACCTTCCCATTTGGCTTCCTTCATTTGAGCCATCTGGGATGAATTTCATCTCCTGAGAGCAACCTGGTCCGGACAGCAATAGAGATGGAGACACGATCCTTACGCTGCTCTTTAAACGCTCTGAGATCACCAACATCTCGTACAGGTGGACTCGTTTTATTGCACTTCACCTTATTGCGCTTCACAGGTGTGTGTGTTTTTCTTTCTCCAAACTGAAAACAAAACCTGCACCAGCGAAAAGATTTTGACTCACTTGTGAGACAACCCCCTTCTTCATTGCTGCAGTCTGGACCCGAACCTGCAATATCTCAGAGGCATGCCTGTAGATAGATACAGCAGCTCAGCAGTCTCCTTCAAACCAGCATTCAGGAAAATAGTCTAGTCAGGCGAGAAGTTTTTCCCCAGGTGTATCTCTCTCTCCACTTTCAGCTCCACCCGCAGGCCTGAGTTTATAGAAGGAAGGGGCAAGGTAACATTACAATTCGCTCACCTCAGGCTACCAAGTAGGAGGCAGAGTTTTCAGGTAAGCTTCCACCTTAGACAGAGGACAGCCAGTAATTAGAATTGCCTTCCCGCCAAACCCGAGAATCTAGGCACCGCACTGAAGGCCCGGGAGAAGGAGGAGTACTATAGTTTATAGTTTAGCACTGGACTTCCCACAATGCCTTCGAATCCTTCATTGTATTTGGCTTAAATATTGCATAATTAGGAAATCAAATTCTAGAAGTCTGCATGGAAAAGGCAAAACAAAGAGGGTAAAGAAGACACTGAAAACATGGCTGCATTACAAACCGTAAACAGCATTGGGAGGCAGGGTATAAAGTGCGTTCTCCTCTGATGGGGTTGTTCCGATTTTTGTTTAAAAAGACGACGGTAAAGCAATTTTCTTTTAATCGAAACCTATTTTTCCCATTGACTTACATTACAAAATCAAAGATGACCTCCCCACAGGAAATACTGTAGCCCTGAGTCTAAATAAAAATCACATTTCACAAAGCAACAAACCCCTCTGAAGTCAATGATCTAAAGTAAAATATTTAGTTTCTGACAAAACAATAATCACACACTCAAAATAATTTTAAAAAATACAAATACAGTGTCCAGAACAACATTCCCTTAAGGATAGATCCACATAGAAGCAAAATCTCCCATGAAGCTTCACTATGGGGCAGCCCATGATGTTGTCATTGACAGAAGGAAATATATAGTTGGCTTCCCTCCCATTCTTGGTGCAGGTCAGAGCAGGACAGGCAATCAGAGGCTCTAATACCCCCACCCCATCCACCCCCATCCACCCCCATCCACCCCCATCCAGGGAACCATTTTCAAGGATGAGAGAGAAAGGTGTTGCTGAGACCGGCTGGATGTTGGATGGGACTGAACCCCATGAAGGCCTCTATATACGCACTTACATTCTGGCGGCCAATGGCGAGATCTCATCTCGGGGCAGGCACCCAAGACAAGCCTCATAGGTTAGTTCTCTTGCTTCTTAAACCTGCCACCCACCAGTCCTTTGCATTCATCAGTCCCTCCTCATGTATGCAGGCCAGGTTTCGAAAATGTCCTAAATGATATTAGCAATAAAGGAGACGGGAGCATTTTGTTGTTATTCAGAATGAGCCCCTTCCGATCATAACTAAGCTTATGTCTGTGAAGCCTCCAGGCATTAGGGGCTGGCTGCCAGGGAAACCGAATACTCCCCACCTCCCACACTCTCCATCCTCCACCCCTGACCCCTCCCACCCCCTGTGGGGTACAGTTTGAAGGAACCCAGGAGGTGCCACTTCAAAACTTACCTACCCTGTTGTCTGTCATTTCTTTCCTAGTGACTCACTCCTTTAGTTTAAATCCTTCCTTCTCCCAAAATTAAAAAAAAATTTTTTTTTAACTGATTTCAGAGAGGAAGGGAGAGGAAGAGAGACAGAAACATCAATGATGAGAATCACTGATCAGCTGCCTCCCACATACCCCACAATGGGGATGGAGCCTGCAACCTGGGAATGTGACCTTTGGTTCACAGGTCATGGCTCAACCACTGAGCCATGCTGGCTGGGCCAGGGTCTTCGTTTAAACTAGCAATATCTTTCCAAAGGATATACTATTGGGGCCATCTGCATTAGAATCACCAGGGATACTTATTTAAAAACATTAGAGGCCCGGTGCATGAAATTCATGCACTAGGGCGTGTCCCTAAGCCCAGCCCGAACCCTCTCCAATCTGGGACCCTTTGGGGGTTGTCCTACTGCCAGTTTACCAGCAGTTGGACATCCCTCTCATAATCTGAGACCACTAGCTCCTAACCACTTGCTTGCCTGCCAGCCTGATCACCCCTAACCACTCCCTTGCTGGCCTGATTAATACCTAACTGCTCCCCTGCTGGCTCAGTTGCCCCCAACTGCCCTCCCCTGCCAGCCATCTTGTGATATGAGGGTGTGAGGGTTAATTTGCATATTACCTCTTTATTATATAAGACTAGGGGCCTGGTGCATGAAATTCGTGAACTGGGGGGAGGGGGCTTCCTCAGCCCAGCCTGCCCCCTCTCACATATTGGGAGCTCTCAGTGAGTGTCCTAAGCCATCAGGCTTAGGCCCGCTCCCTGCTCCTCTTGGAGAGGGAGCCTAAGCCACAGTCTGGACTCTCTTTGTAGGAGACGACAAGGTTAATCAGGGGAAGCCACCAGCCCCATCACCCTGCTGCTGAAGCCACTGCCAGTCACCACAGCCACCAAGCTGTTTTCATCAACATGGACTCCAGTTGTCATGAAGAAATGACAACTTTCTTTAGGCATTTTCAAGATGTGTCTTTCATAGGATATGGCATTTCTTTCTTTCTTTCTTTCTTTCTTTCTTTCTTTCTTTCTTTCTTTCTTTCTTTCTTTCTTTCTTTTTATTCTCACCTGAGGATATGTTTTCATTTATAGAGAATGTGGAAGAGAGGGAAAAACAGAGAGAAACATCAAAGTGAGAGGAACACTTTTATTGGTTGCCTCCTGCATATGCCCTGACCTGGGCCCCGGCCAGGGAGGAACCTGCAATCTAGGTACATGCCCTTGATCAGAATTGAACCCAGACTCTGCAGTCAGCAGGCCGAGGCATTATGCACTGAACCAAACTGGCTAGGGCAGGATATTACATTTCTTAGCCCTCCAGCAGTGGACCTTCATTTTTTTTTTTCTCCAGAAGTGTGGTGGAAAAACCCTATATTGCCTTAAGGGATTCTTATGACCCAAGTTACTAAGAATATTACCAGTGGCATACAGGAAGCTTAACCAATGAGTGGTAAGAAAAGGTGTTTCCTCTGTAGTTCACTCTGATCACTGGCTCCATCCCTGCCCCTCCAATCCCAGCTCCACTCATGCCCAGGCCTGTAACCTCTGACCGAGGATGCAGGCCTGGGCAGGGAACCCCCAAGCCCCTCTAATCACCGGCTTCACAGAGCCCAGGCCTCTGTGATCACCGGCTCTGATCCTACCCTCTGCTATTGCCAGCTGTGCCCTTGCCCAACTGGCAGCCTCTGGCCAAGGCTAAAAGCCTGGGCAGGGGACCCCCAGACCTCTGCTTTGCTGGCTCTACCAGTGCCCAGACCCCTGTGATCGCAGGCTCTACCCCTGACCTTCCGATGGCTGGCTCTGCTGAACCCAGGCCAGTGTGATCTCTGGCCTTGCCCTTGAGACTGAGGCCTCTGGCCCAGGCCTTATGCCTGGATAGGGCACCCTCATACTCCTCCAATCACCAGCTCTGCTTCTGCCCCCTCCGATCACTAGCTCAGTTTCACCCTTGCCCATGCCTGAGACCTCTGGCCTGGGCAGGGGACCCCCAGCCCCCTCTGATTGCCTGTTCTGTCCCTTGGGCCCCCTGCCTCTCCCAACACCTGCCTGGCTAACAGGCCTGACCATTTCAGTGGCGGGGCTGAGCCAGACTGAGCGCCACCATCTTGTGGCCATGGGAGTGGCCATCTTTGTCACAGAGTGATGCCTAATTTTCATATTACTCTTTTATTAGACAGGATATGTACTCTTACCTCCACCCTAGAACTTCTGAGTCAGGAGCCCAGGGATTTGTCCAGGAAGCTCCCAGGAGCACATTAACATTTGTAAACCACACCTTTGTGTGAATGGGGTTTTCAAACCCTTCCCTCAGTACTGTTCCAGAGAGGGAAGGCTATTATTCTATCCTGTGTATCCACGCTCTGAAGCCCACGCCTTCTCTACTCTCCAGTTGCTAGAGCCCTTTGGAAATACCACCCCAATATCTTCCAGCTTCAGTAGGCACCCTGCAGTTTGTAAACTATGTTTTAACTCCCTCTCTCTTTTCATCTCCACAACAGTCTCAGAAGGTTTATGTTTACACCAGTTTTCTACCTGAGGGGGAAAAAAAAAGAATTTCCAGAGAAATTAAGTATCTTTCTCAGGGTTACACAGAACTGGGATTCAAAACCAGATCTAATGCTAATTCTCATGTTCTGAGCTTGGCTTGTACCACTTAAAAAGTTAAGTAATTCTGCCCTAACCAGTTTGGCTCAGTGGATAGTGTGCCGGCCTACAGACTGAAAGGTCCCAGGTTCAATTCTGGTCAAGGGCATGTACCTTGGTTTCAGGCACATCCCCAGTGGGAGGTGTGCAGGAGGCAGCTGACTGATATTTCTCTCTCATCAATGTTTCTAACTCTCTATCCCCCTCCCTTCCTCTCTGTAAAAAAATCAATAAATTATATATTTTTTTAAAAAATTAAGTAATCCTTCAGTGGGGGAAGAAGAAAAAAAAAGAGGGTAAATGGGACTTGGACTAAAATCTCAAATAATCAAAAGATGATAGCACAGAATGAGATTAAAGAATCCTATGTTGGGCACTTACAATTCAAAGAAAATTACACTGGTTCTCTTTGAGGGCAGTCAGATTGCACCACCACGGAAACACGAAGCTAACCAAAGGCCAACAGAACACTGTTGTTCTCAGTCATTGAACTTACACAAAGTTTTTCTCAGCCTCATTGAAATTTTCTATGTTCTGCAATGGGTAGAGCACTTTTTTTTTTAATTTATTTATCTTTATTGTTCAAATTATTACAGTTGTTCCTCTATTTTCCCCCAAAGCTCCCCTCCTCCCATTTCCCACCCCACCCTCTGTCTCCCCCCCCTCACTGTCTTCATCCATAGGTGTACGATCATTGTCCATTCTCTTCCCACATTCCCAACACCCTTTACCCCTGAAAATTATCAGTCCACTCCCTTTCTATGCCTCTGATTCTATTCTAATCACCAGTTCATTCTGTTCATCAGATTTTTTATTCACTTGATTTTTAGGTTCACTTGTTGAAAGATATGTATTTGTTGTTCA